>UCOK01006598.1:0-28593 GCA_900474325.1 Synergus umbraculus | reverse complement strand
TATATATATATATATATATATGTATAAAAATTAAAAATATAAATTAAATTAAAGTTAAAAATGCCTTTTTTAAGATAGGATTAAAGAAAATCTACTTACAATATCAATCACAGAGAATGCTGCTGTACTGTAGAACAGACAATTGTGAATACTTCCGCTACAGGTTGAAATACGAGATCTAATTATGTTCCTCTTGATTGGTGCTCCAGTCAAAATAGTTGAAAGCCAATCAGAGCAGCAGACAATTAGAAATGCAGAATATAAATAAATAATTATAAATTATTATAATTATACAGGATGCACTGAGTCCAGTGATGTATACACTTGTATGTGGCTTCAGAAGATAGAAGCTGGATCGACAACTCCTCTTTTCTTTCACATTTTTATTTCTCTTTTTTAGTCATTTCAGAAATCCGGTCTTGAAATCCAAGGAGACTTGAACTGACTTAAACAAATTTTTTCAAGTACAGGCGATCAATAACTTTCTTGCCTTACTGCACGCATGTACTTTACTATATCGTTTCATATTTCTCAGTTTAATTATTGTTCGACGATGACCATTTTATCACTGATACATAAAATATTTCCTTATCAGAATAACTTTCACCTACGCTATAATAAATTCTAATATTCTAGTCTTTTTCTTACAAATTCTAAAAGTATTCTAACTAGAAATGGTGATAGCCTCGATATATAAATCACAAACGATAAAAATGAATTGAAAAAATGATCTTCTGACCTAAAGTTTTTTCCAACGTTTATCAAAATTAAAGAAAATGTTAAGGGCATGTGATACTTTACCATAAGAGCATGTTAATTATACCAATTATACATTCATAATAATAAATATTTTTATTGACTATTATTAGCTAAAAATATTTATTATTATGAATGTATAATTGATATAACTAATTTGCTCTTATGGTAAAGTATCACATGCCCTTAAATCGAAATGTTTTAATAAAAATGCAGTCCTCTTTTTGAATTCATTTTATTTACTGTATTAAGAATGTCAAAAAAAGTTCCTAAAACTATTTTATTTTATTTTTATTTACTAACAGAAATTTACATGGCGTAAATCGGGATTCTAAGAAATTTCAAGGGATTTTAAAATTATTTTAAGGGTTTTTATATAGGGATCTTAAGTGTGTTGTAGCCACTTTCTAATCTAAAAATTCGATTTCTTAATTTTACTCAACAAATATTAAATTTTGAATTTTTTCCCTCTGTAGAATTAATCAATTTTTAACTAGAATTATGCGTACAGAGCGAAAAAATATCCAATTCAAATATTTTTTAAGTAAAATTAAAATATTCAATTATGATGTTAGATTTTGAATTCTTCATTTTATGCCAAAAGTACTGAAATTAAATATTTTTTCGCTTTGTACGCAAGTCTTATATTTGAAAAAAGATTAGCACTACAGAGCGAAAAAATATTTATTTACAATTTACGTTGAATAAAATGGAGAATGGAATTTTGAGCTTAATACTTGGGTCCAACGCCCTTAAATGATTTAGGGAAAATTCATGGAATTTTAAAAATAATTCTAAAGAATTTTAGGAACTTTAAGTGATTTAAACAATTTTTAAAGAATTCTAAGAGATTTTAATGATTTTTTATGGATTTTTTTAAAGAGTTCAACAGAGATCGAAAGATTTTCAACACATTTCAAGCCATTTAAAATGATTTTAAGGAAGTTTAAGTTAAGTTTTGAGGAGATTTCAAGTTCTTTCAAATCATTTTAATGAATTCCAAGCGATTTCGAAAGTTTTAAACTACTTAAAAATGTTTTAACTATTCTGAGGATTCTAGAGAATTTACGATTTTTTTAAAAGAATACAAGGGATTTATTCAAAAGTTATTTAAAATGTTTTTAAAAAGTTTATAAAAATGAGGTCAAAAATTAAAAAAAAAAATTTAATTTATAAAGTTCGAAAACTTAAAAAATGTTAAAATCTTTTATTGCAGGGTATCATTTAAAAATCCCTTTGATTCCCTAAAATCAATCAAAAGCTATTCGCATCTAATAATATTTCCTAAAATCCTTTAGTGTTTTTATCTCTTGAAATTCCTCAGAATCACTATAAATCTCTTACAATACTTTTATAATTTTTATTTATAAAATATCTGAAAAAATCTTTTGATAATTATTTTCAACTTTTTTTAAAATCCTTTAAATTCTATGAAATGTCTTAAAATCCCGGGCAACGCCAGATAAATTTCTGCTAGTAAAAAACTACAAATTTTAATTATTTTGGAAACTCAAAAATTTTTGTTGTTGATATTTCTATTCCGATAAATCGAAAAAAATCGTCTGACTAGACGTCTGATACTTCAACCAGATTTTTAGCTACATCTAAAAATCGACAAAAATTTAATCTATAAAATAAAAAAATAAAGTTTCTTATTATCTTTAAATTCACACTTGCAAAGCAAAAAAACGTCATTAAACTTTACAATTTCATAAAATTCATTATTTTGACTTTCTCATTAGAGAAGCTGAGAAGGTATTAGATTTGTGTAAAATTTGATCCCCCCCAGTTTTTGTCAAATGTCCACGTTTTGGGATCCCCTGAACCCGAAAAATATGTTTTTACGAATGTGTTTGTCTTGTGAGTTGTCGTTGGGTAGCCATTTTGGATAAAAGTTCAGAAAGTTGGAGCATTTTGAAAATTTTTGAAACCACTTTTTTTTTTTAATTTACAAATTTTATGTACGGATATTCGTAGTATTGAAAAATTTGAACAATTTTTCCTAATGACTTTTTTGGATAAAAAAAAAAAATTGAAAGATTTATAAAATTTTGAAAATCCAAAAAAATGAAAGAAAACTTAAATTAGAAGCCAAACAATTCACGATATGAAAAAAAGTCTAAAGATGAAAAATGTTTCTTTTTGAACACCCTATAGGATAGACATAACAACTTTTTGAATTTCCTTAAAAAATCGAAAATTCAAAGTTTGAGACAAATAACGCGAGATACAGAGAAAAATTATAATTATTTTATACATAATTATTAACCTGAAAGAGATCTACACGTTCTCCTTTGGCCATTTTTCAATAGGATGAGTAGTTTTCTTTTTAATCATGAAAAATATTGTTAAACAGAGCCGAGCGCGAATCGCGAGTGCCCTGATGAGAACGTTAAGTATGTAAATTAGTTTTCGTTTGCATTTCATGTTGTAGTAATTTAAATAAAAACATATAGGTGCAAACGTCGCGATGCTCGAAAGCGTGACGCGACATGTGTATGAGAATGTGCCATTAGCGAAGCGGGCAGATTTTATTTTGTATTTTGTATTATACATCAATTTCAATTTTTATGGTGCATTTACACCTCGGCCTGCCCGACCGATGCAGGCTGAAAGTGCATGAGAGTAAAAGAGATAGAGAGTTCTTTTTATCCAATTTTTCAATCTCTATCTCTTTTACTCTCATGCACTTTCTGCCTGCATATTCTCGTGAAATTAGAAAAAATCTACATTGATAGTTAATAACAAAATAAACTTAATTCTCAATCTTACTGTATCTTATATAAATATATATAACAGGTTTATTCTTTAGATTGTTTAATTCTTTAATTCTTTAATAAACTTTATAGTCAGCTTGTAATCTTATAAAAAAAAAAATATTTTTTTACTTCAATAATAATTGCGAAGTATTTTTATCGTTTCTGATTAGCGAAAACTAGCAGATATAAAATCTAAAAGAAACAAAAAAAAAAATTTGTTAAAAGTCGAATGGTCTATCATTTTCCAAAAAATATCAACTAATTTATTTATTATTTTAAATTTAAAACTTACTCTCGTAACTTATTAAAAAAACTCAGGTTAATGATGTGGTAATATTATATTTTGAAAAATCTTAAGTAATCAACAATGCTGGTATCGAATCAGAATAAAAGTCCATGTCCCATACATTTCTCTTACAGCATTTTGAGAAGCAACTAAAAAGTTACAATGATTAGACATGATTCAAATATGGTAGCGTGACTCGATTTCTTTAAGATTGATTTCCACCACTTTCTATGATTATAGCTGATACGAATTCAAAAACTTGAAACATTTTATGTACCATTTCCTCAAAAATCATTGATGAATCCCCTAAATATATTCGGAACCAAGTTTTCTTTTAACAACACTGAGTGGTTCATACGTTAACATATCAGCTCGTAAAATAAAGAAATCGGCCTTCCAATAACGAGGGCGCAGCGTCAATAAAAAATTTGGATACAATTAAACCGGAAATAATAAATTTCTTCGTTTTGAAATTGCTTCTAGTCTAAAAATTAATTGCAATTGCAAATTATAATAAGTTTTTACGTATACAGATTTTCAAAAGGTCATATTAAAGTGCTATAAAAAAGAAAAAAGTTTGAGAAAATTTCAACTTCAAATTAATTGTTTCTAATTATTCTCCTACGTCTCCGCAATATGGTTGTTATTTTCTTAGTGGGAAATGCGTTCGAATTTAATCGAATACTTGTTTAATTCACGTAACAATAAATTGTCAACGAAAATAATCATAATTATAACGAGTACACTGCATTTCAAAAGCAAAATAAAAGGAAAAAGGGAAAAAAAGGAAGTCTCAAAGGAAAAAAAATATATATTACAAAATAGGGAATAGGGGAAAAGTCTGAGGGTTCGATAGACTTTCTAGCGAGTGATGGAGATTATATAAACGCACGAAATTGTTACTTTTTACACGGTATTTCGCTGCATTTTCCACGTTTTAATGTATTGATAATGATTTCACGGGTTTAGACCGAGTATAGGAGTGTACTTTTATCGACCAGATTCGCTTGGTAATTCAATCACTCACTCTTTTATGTATAGAAATATTAACAAAATTTTTCGAGGAACAAATTCAGATGCTCAGTGGCAAAAGTAATAAAAATAAAACTGCACGAAACTATGTAAAAGATTTACGCCAGTCTTTGCTAGGACAATCACGTAAAATCTTTGATAATTTATGGAGACAGATCATATTTTATTTCATCAATCGTAAAATCACCCCGTGGTTGATTGCAGTCTCTTGTATCGTTTGCAAAACGAAAGCTCGCGTTAACCTCGATACTTGTAACTATAATATTTAAAATTATGTGACAGCTAACCAAACGACCGAACGCACCAAAGCGTCAATTCCAATTCTCAACTTGTAGCATACACATACAATGCTGTCGCACTATACATAATGTAGTATAAATTATCGCGATGTTGCCTAATCTGACTTTCCTTTAATTATCGAAATTTAGTTGTAAATTTTAATGGCCTTTTCGAGGTAGTTGATTCGTGAACGTTTCGGCGCTTTGTTGACGTGATCCAGGCCAAGCCAAGGCCTTTGCGGCGATGCACCCGCATTCGCAAGAGGAAATACTACAACAATCACAAATATTTAGTTTGTTTGAATCACTCAAAATTCATTGAGAACCAATTCATTCAATTATAAAAAAGAAAAGAAGACTCACTCTGATTCTGGTGTGATCGGAAGTCGGAGATATCAATGCTATACTCTGGCGAATCGATAAACTGTGGTTTGCTCATCGAGACCACAGCAAATTTAAACTAAAATTTTTATCAAGTATTAGAAAAGATGATTTGCTTGAATTTTCAGACATCAAGTCTGACGACTTTTTTTTATTGAAATAAAAATATCAACAATACAAATTTTCCAAAGTTTTCAACACTTTAAATTTGTATTTATTTATTAGCAGAAATTTTTCCGGGATTTTAAGAGATTTCACAAGATATCATGATATTTTAACTGATTTTAACGAATTTGAAGAGATTTCAAGAAAGTTTTTTTAGAAAAACATTTTCAATATCTACAAAAATTGGGCAAATCTCTCGATATTTTTTCAATTCTTTCTAAATCCTTAAATAATTGAAAATCCTCTTGAATCCCTATTAAATCCATGAAATTATTTAACATATTTTTAAATCTCCTCAAATTCCTTGAACTTCCTGAAAATCATTTTAAATGGCTTGAAATCTTTTGAATTATCCTGAAATTCATTAAAATTCTCTATAAACCCTAGAAATTTATTGAAATCCCTTAAACCCTTGAATCTCATGAAAATGAGATTCTTAAAAGTGCCTTGAAATCTCGCGAAATCGATAAAATTGTCTTAAAAATCTTTCAACTATTTTTAAGAATCTATGAAAGTTTCTAAAATCAAATAAAATCTCTTATAGAACTCTTTAACAATTTTTTTAATACTTCAAAGTCATTTATCCCTTAAAATTCTGAAAATCCTTGACAACTCTTTTTATAATCCCATGAAATCTCTTGAAGTACTTTTTAAATCCCTTGAAATTTCTTAAAATCCCGAGCAACGTGAATAGAAATAAAATAAAACGATTTTTGGAACTTCTTTTTGATATTCTTAATCCAATAAATGTAAAAATAGCTGTGAATTCGATCTCGGGTGTTCCATTTAACTATATTTATATTTTTTTGTGCTCATTTATGAGCACTTTGCTTCATCATTATGATAATGTTGCAAATAAATTTGCTTCCTCATAGAGGAAGCATTAACGATATAATCATAATTTTATTAAAATTCAAGAAAATTCATTAATCATACAGGTCAATCGATTTGTTTTGACGCAAGGAATCTTTCTTTCCTTTACATAAGCTTTGAATTTTCATTATTTGAAAAGTTATAGTTGAAAAATCAATTTTATAAAAATTCCAAATCTACATAAAAATTTTAAAATGCAATATTTTGAAAAATCCTTTGGCACGTTTTGAGATATTGGTGGTGCCAATATACTCTATAAATTTCATCAATTTATCTACAACTGCCTAAGTTAATAGGGCGACAAAAAATGGCGACACACACACACACACAAAATTTATTAGAATGTTGTATTAGACATGTATCACGTGAGGAAAATTTAATTAAGGGTATGTGATACTTTACTATAAGATCAAATTAGTTATACCAATTATACATTCATAATAATAAATATTTTTAGTAAATAAGAGTCAATAAACCTTCGCCTCATATAGACGAAGGTTTATTGACTCTTATTAGTTAAAAATATTTATTATTATGAATGTATAATTGGTATAACTAATTTGATTTTATGGTAAAGTATCACATGCCCTTAAACGATTTTAAAAATAAAAATTTTTTAAATGTATAGAAAACAAAGCTTCCCCTATTAGGAAGCAAAATTCGTCAGACTAGGCGTCTGAAATTTCAACCCATTGAAAAAATGAAAAATACGGTTTTTTCTATTTAAACCAGAAAACAATATTGAAGCTATTTTCAATTCTCTAAGCTGAAAAATCAAAATAATTACCTTCTCGAATTCCTTCTCTTGAACTCCAAGTTTCTTAAACAACCTTTCCTTCATTTTTGTGAACGGTTCTCCCTGCAAAGAAATTAAATATCAGCAAATAAAATTCAATAAATTCAATAAAATAATATATATAAAAGAGAGGCACATTTACAAGAGCTTACATGTTTGATTTTGAAAAGGAAAGGAATGCCAAACGTTGAAAATACATCCTTGTGGAAATGCGCAACAGGGACTAACATTTCATCGTCTGCCAAGACCAGTTCATCCTTCGGGATTTCTTCTATCCTATAAATCTTATTATTGCCTGAATTCAGGTTTTCCAAAGGAACGTCGTCCTTGGGACCAGGCGAGAGTTTGTTGCAGCTGATTTCTAATAACCTGAGCCTTCCCGACCCATTTTCTGAGAACTCAACTTGTTTCTTAGCTTCTTCCAAAAGTGTGGCGACTGTACCATTTTTATTGGGATAGAGAATGATCTCTTTTTCTTCTTTCAAGGAAGGAGGCACCCAAATGCATTTGAATTGCTTCTTATTCTCGAGTTCGTTTACTCGAATACTGAGTTGCTGATAAAAGATTTTCTTTGTCTTTGGCTTACAGTAAGCGACAAGTTCTTTCAGGGTTCCATCAAACGTACATTTCAAAGGATGGCCGGGCAAGTCCTTGTAGCTGAAAAAAATAATAATGAAAGTAGTATGGAACACAATATTTTATGAAATCAAAACCCTTGAGAAAAGTCTAATCTATAAGTTGGAAACTTACTTTTGACACTTAAAAAATTGCAAGAGGTACGGATCCGTTCCGAGTCGCTGGGCCACAGCTTTGGCTATCTGCTCGTACGTCATTCTTAAAGAGAGTTCGACTGTGAAGCCTGGATCATTTTGAATCGTTTTATCCAAGAAAGTTACTTCAACCCTGTAGAACAAATCCCTGGAAAATGCAAATCAAATAAATTAAGCAAGCCGCTCTATACACAGACAGACAGACCGACACATTCGTAAAAACATGTTTTTTCGGATTCTAATACCTTCTCTGATGAGAATGTAAAAAATATGAACTTCTTAATGCTTCCTCTACTTATGAGGAAGCAAAGTGCACTGAGAGAAGTTTCGTGTAACTGCTGCACAAAACGTCAAGTCGCTGTTATACCTCAATTTAATATAGCCGCTCTCTTGTTTTGAGACGGCAGCTACTCCAGAGCCGGGCAACTCTCAGTGTGCTCATTGAATGAGCACAAAAGTTGATATGAAGTTCATTTATAAAATTGAATTTCACCAGATTTTGAATTTTAATGGATTTCATGACATTTCATGGGATTTTAAATAATTTAAATAATTTTACAATATTTTATGGGATATTAAGTAATTTAAAGTATTTTGAAAGGACTCAAGGGATTTTACGAAATTTCAGTTGATTTTTAGGAATTTTAAGAGTTTTTATGAGATTTCATGATATGTTGAGTAATTTTAAGTAATTTTAAGGGATATAACGATAGGTTGTGGAATTAAAAAATTATCAAGTAATATTTACAAAATTTAAAGGACTTTAACCAGAATTTAAAGGATGTTAAAGGTATTTTAAGATATTGTACAGGATATTAAGTAATTTAAAAGACTTTTAAGGGATTCGAGGTATTTTACGGAATTTCATGGAATTTTAAACACTTGTAAGATATTTTACGATATTTTATGAGATATTAAGTAATTTTTTAAGGAAGTTTTATTATGAGGTTTTACGAAATTCCATTAGATTGTCACGAATTTTAATCGATTTCATGACATTTCAGGGATTTTAAATAATTTTAAGGGATCTTTCGAGATTTTATAGGATATTAAGTAATTTTAAAGAATTTTTACAAGTTTCTATATTTAATAAATTATAAATTTCTCAATTATTTTGTATGCGAGCCAAAGGCGTGCAAAACCGAGAAATTAATAGCACGCGGATCATAATTGCTTGTTTTAAAAAAAAATTGAAAAGATGTAATAAACTTACTTGAAATAATCTCGACACGTTGGTAATTCATAAATTTCATTATCTCGATCTTCTTTCTGAAAAACTATAATATCACCATCCATTAGTTCCTCAAGAACTTTCTCCAAAGGCTCGGTCAGATTCTCTATTTTCTCGACCATGTTCGGCTTGATCTCTTCAAACAAGGCAAGTTCCGTATCAAGAGGGAACCCGGCCCTTTCGTTTAAAATCGGTATGAGCTCCTCTGCAAAAAGAAATCAATTCGTCAATTTAGAATCTCGATAACAAAATTTCTTTTATAGTTTAACTCCAAGTTTACTTACGAACTTTGGCCGTGACTGGCATATAGTGATGGCCACAGTAGTGAATTTTTTTGTTCTTGGGGTCATATAATTTGAAAAACAGCAAAACATCCGTGTCCTTATCAAAAGCTGGCAGTGTTTTCAGCTCGGAATCGGGTGGAACGAGTTCAACAAAAACGTTCCACGGATTTACACTTTCTGCACATTCGGAAATCGGTTTTTGCAGATCTGCTTCCAATTCGATTAAGGTTGGTCGACAGGTCTGATTCGATCGTAGACTGAATGGCCAAACACGAATTTGCTCTATTGGATATTTCTAAAGAAGAAAAATAAAAAAAAAAAAAAAAAAAAAACAATTAATGCTGACCTTAAATTTCGAATGAAGTAAAACCACTTTGAAAAAAAATTTAAACAAATCTTTAAAAAGTGTATTAAAACTGCAGAACTTAACTTTCGAAGGTAGAAGTCAATTGATGATAATTAATAATAAAAAATTACTTACCAAACTTTCACTGAGTATTTCGAGAAATTCATGTAGGGTTGCTTGCTTACGGACACGAAATACACGATATAGCGCATGTTCCGGATCGTAGAGATCGTTGCCCTGGTGACCGTCAAAGCTATCTTCGAGAAGTACATTGACGGTCATGTATAAGTAAGCTTCTGTTCGCTCCTTTCTCCTTATTTGTTCCAGCCTCTTCTCTTCATGCAGCCTCTCCACCAGCTAGACCAACAAAATTAAAATTATCCATGTATACGTAGTACTTTCATAATCTGATTTTTTTACTTTCTTAAATTTTCTCTAAAAATGTCTCAATTGTCTTTGATTTTGAAAAGAAGATTCCAAATTATCATCATGCTTTTGATATTCGAGTTTGGGTGTTATCTCGAATTAAACATCAAAAGAATGAGTTTATTTTTTAGCACATTGGTGATAAATAATTTTAATTTTGTTCATCAGCCGCAATATCGACTACCAAGTTAAACAGTTACAAAAGTGAGAGTTATTCAGCACTATAAATACCTACAAGTCGCTTCTGTAAAATAAAAACATCAACTCCAAACACAGAGAGATAGGGTGAAAATAAACTAAATTTCTACGACATAAGTCAAAAAAGAAAAGAGAAATCATGCATGTAATGTGAACAAAGAGCGACATTTAAATTGAAATTGAACATTAATCAGAGCTGAATAAAATTCAAATTGTAGCGTGTAATATTGGTAGTGTGGAGATTCCCTGTGCATAATCACATTCATTTCACTAAAGGTTAAATTCATTTCGAATGAAAAGGCAAGACAATCTAAATAAAAATCCAAAAACAAACTGTGACACTCTTTCGGAATATTCAACAATTTATTTACTTGTTAATTTTTTTTTGTCATTTTTTATATAAAATAGTGATGTAGCATTTAAAGGGATCTTGTGATTACAGCAATTATAAATTATTCATTACTCCACTGATGATACTTTGTATTTCTTTTCTATTCAGTATATTATGTATATAACAACAAATAAATAGATAAGCATCTGTAACTACTCATACTCGCTATCAACACTGAAAAAATTCCTTTCAATTAATTTCCTTCAACGAATAATCCGAAGGATATTTATTCATTAAAGGATTTGTGAACAATACGTTCGTGGGAATTAAAAAATATTCATATAAATCACATATCAATCTGCTTACTAAATATTCCTATCGGGTAACAAATATCATATAGAAGACATTAAGGAAGCAGGTGTTGCTAAAAATTATTATTTACGAGCTTCGAAATCTTTCTATGTCCGCTATATGCATTCGCTCATAAGTATTAAGTGTCATATTCGAAATATTATTTTATTTTGATATTTACAATATTTCTCTATTATTTCCCCACCCAACTTGGACTCGACTTTGAAAATGCTTTCACATTTCGCATCACAGATCTCAAACAATTTTCAATTATTTTTCAAGGCTAAAAGCAACTATAAACTTAGTAAAATTTAAATTTCAAAAAAATATAATATGTCAAAAATTCTTTTCGTTGCAGGGCTTCAATTAGAATGATGCGATTCAAATGAAACATTGTAATTTTATTAACCATTAAAACACACTTTCGAATCAACCCGAAACTCCTAAATCTTATCGCGAAGTCGGTAAGTCGTTCGAAAAACATTAATTTTAATTATAAATTTAAAAGCATCATTGAAATGCGACATCTTAAATGAATACGATGTGACCACTAAAGTTATAAAACGTCTTCGGTTAGTCAGTCATTTGTTTAAACGACAGTTCACTGTCAGGGCGTTTCAAGAATTAAAAATCCCTCCAAGGTTTAGCAACTTCAAGTTGGCCATAGATAAAATATTCTTTCAATTATCAAAATTCTTTACCGAGTTTTCTAATTACAAATACGCGTACTTGATTCGCTTTCTTCATTCTGAGGGTGAAAATCGATCTGCAAAATACAACTCTTGACTACTTTAAACAACCAACGATTATTGCTACCCTCGAATTAGGTACGCTCAAAGCGGAATAAGCGATTCTGATTTGCCTAACCACAGCCCACTTTTTTTTAACGCGAAAATCTCCAATGTTCATTTATTTACATCAAAAGTTAAGATTTAATTTCTCCAATAAATAAAGTACAACATCTTTCTCATATAAAATTTAAAACTTCGTAAAGGCACATCAAAATCAAGTTAGCTAAAAGATCATTTAATTTTAAAATATCATAGTATATAAAATAAATTAGATTTATCAAACTTCTCAATTAATATATATTAAATATCAGAATCGCTGATTCCAGCTTAAGATTCTTCAACCTCCCTGCAGTCTGTTTAGCAGTAAATGCTCAACAGAGTTTGATTAGCAACTAGAGCCCCTATACTAAATCGAATCCGAGCTCTGCTTGTATAATACAATAATTAAAGATTGAATTGAACAATCTCTTACTTTTTTCACATATAAATAGTTTAGAATCGCGGCGTTATTCGAGTTTAAATATAAAACAAACCAAGGTGGTGCACCTTTGGTAATCTTTCACATTCCTACTGATCTAGTTTCTTTGTAACGCGCCAGAAATTTCGACCGATCGTGCTGTAAATAATTTAAGCATGATATGGTTGGTAGCAAAAAAAAAAAAAAAAAAAAAAAAAACACGAGATGTTTTCATCCACGAACTATTCTAAAGTGTTAGAACCCGATGCGAGTTGATACGCGAACTATTCTCGTCTATTGTTAGAAGTCGTGGATGTAAAGATTCGGATTTCGTGGATTTTGCATGCAAGGTCGAAAGCTTGTATTTTCTGTATGCGTCTCTTTGTTAGCGTCTGTCGAGTCTTTTTCCTTTTCTAAATCATTTGACTCTTGAGTTAACTCTTTTTCAAGGACATTTCTGACCTCTTGGGGGATGTCCTCTTCCTTGACCTCTTGTAGGACATTCTCCAATTCCGAGTCTCGAATGTAGACCAACATATATGCGTTTGTACAGTGCTTTACAGCCATGGACATATCCTCGTCTTGGCCACCGTAGTTGTGCTCGATGGCCTCCTGCTTCGTGCATCGAGAAACAACGTCATCGTCGAACTTGCACCACTGTCAAAATAAAATAAATCAAAATAATATAATAACGGACAAAAGAATGTGAAAGCTAAATTTATGCTAGACCTCGGCTTTTTATAAATTTCATTTACCTTTCCGTCGCCTTGAGGGTTAATAAATACAACGTAATGTCCACCGTGATTATCTCCACTATGGACTAGGACTGCATGTAACGTGTAATCTGCGTTTGTTGACTCCTCGTTTTGTATAAAAGGTCCAAGACTTATCTTCTCATAGAATTCAAATCTAATATAATTCAAGACAAAAGTATAAATTTATTATTCTAATTCTAACGAATAAAAAATAATTTCAATTTAATGTTAATAGTGTTTACCTGTCATTGAACTTTACAGAGCAATCTGTAATTGGATCATACTGAAACCGCATGAGGTGTAAATGCAAAACTGGTGGAAAAGCTGAGAAGATGACTCCCTTTTCTGCGTCTTGCAAGCCATGTTCTCCTGCATCGTACTTGTTGTCACCATCAAGCATTTCAGTGCTAACGTAGTCGTTGAAGGACTCGTAGACTGCAAATAATAAAAGTTACAAAAGTGCTCTCAATAATTCATAATATGATTACAAAAACTATACTCACTGTTTTTCTTGCCCTTGATATTTAACTGAATATCGTAGAAGGTCTCAATCCTCGTTGACTTGTAATCGATATTCTTACATTTTATGAAAGACAACATCTTCCCTTCAAACAGTTTTGGCACTGTACCCTCTACACACGTACCTTTCATTTTACTTTCCAATTTGTCAAGGAGCTAGAAACAAATCACAATTGTCAGATTCGTTAGTTTTTATTTACATTAGTAAATTTTCTAGATATGATAATAAACATTTCTTTCTTACCACACGCAGAAACTCTTGGACATCGTGTTGCATAAAAGAATCTAATGTCTCCCACCCAAAGCTTTTAGTGAGTTTCTTTGTACCAACTGGTTTGTCACTAAACTGTAATTCGTGGAACACCCTTTGCAAAGCAAGGGCAACACTTTTACTAGAATCGTCACTCTCTGTTGGCATTTTGTATACAGCCTTTCGTAACTGAAAATATCAAGTAAGATTCCCATAATTATTCCCATTATTATAAATGTTAAGTATGGACGAATTTTTAAAATGGAAGTATTTCTTTAAACTCACCTGATTAGTGAAATAAAGAGTCTGAAGTAAAGAGTTCATATAACATGTAGCACCTTGATTCTTCAATCCGACATATCCTGTGTGCTTCTTACTGTCCCAACTAACACCATGCGGTGCATCTGCCACTACGTGTACCTAAAACCCATAAAGTTAGGATTAAGGTCAACCGAAGCTTTTTCTCTCCACTTCTTCGAATTGAAACATTAAAAGACACAAACCTCCAATGTGATAGAGTCATCTTTAATATAACCTTTATCCGGATCAAGAACGTCCTGCCACGTCATAAAATGACTAAATCCCCAGTCATTTTCTTTACTGTAGAAAAGATGTTGAATTTCTGGAAAGATAGAGGATTTTAGATTACATAAGTTCTACTAAATGATAAAATCTAGATTTCCTTACACAGGTTGGCCCGCAAAACTCATTCAATCATTTAAAACTCAAAAAATTCACCAAAAACATTTAAATTCCCTTAAAATTCCTAGAAGTTTCATGGTGAAATTCCTTTAAATTTCGTAAATTCATTTGATATTTTTTGTTAAAATTATTTTAAATTACGCAAAGTCTTTAAAATTACCTAATATCCCATAAAACGTGGGAAAATCCCTTAGCATTACTTAAAATTTCATAAAATATAGACCAATCCCTTAAAGTTATTTAAAATCGTTATGAAATTTCATTAAATCCCTTAAAATTCCTGACAATCCCATGAAATCTTGTAAAATTTCGATACAATATCGTAAAATCCCTTTAACATCCTTTAAAATCTGGTAAAGTTCCTTAAAATTACTCAAAATCTCATAGTCTGATTATATATCTTAAAATTTATCTAAATTCTTCTAAATTTTTGAAAATCCAATATAATCTCTCCAAATCCTTTAAAATTTCTGGAAATAAATGTTCCTCAAATTACTTTATATCTCATAAAATATCTTAAAGTTGCTTAAAATTACTTAGAATCTCCCAAAATATCAATGAATCCCATAAAATTACTTAAAATCTCATGAAATTCTCGAAAATTCAATGAAATCTCGTAAATCCCTTGAAATCCTTTATGTCGTTAAAATAACTTAATATCCTATGAAAAATTGTAAAATCTCTGAAAATTACTTAATCATCCATGCAATTTCGTAGAATTTTTTTAAATTTCATAAAATTCCTCGAAATATCGTGAAATCACTTAATATTTATAAATCTCAATAAATTTCGTACAGCCCTTTTAAATTTCTTAACATTTTTCAAGATTCTGTGAAATCACATTAACCCATTAACGTCCAGCCGGACACAATTTGTACATTTCTCTTCCCGCGCTCACAACTATTGCATTTCGAGCAAAGAAAATCTAAAAAAAAATGTATACTTATAGTTTCAAGTGTGCTCTTTCCGGTGGTATCACTCAAATTATCGAAAAATGCCGTTTTATAAAAAAAAAACACATGATTTTCGAAGGAATTTTTTTTAAATCGAGTTTTCAAAGATTTACAGGCTTAGAATCATCTTGGAATCGGTTTAGATCGTGGACGCGATGTCTGAATTTAAAGAATATGAGGTTGTGAAGTAATTTTGAACAATTAGAAACTTCAAAATGGCGCCCGAATTGCAAAATTGTTGCCAGAAAATTCATGAATTTTTTTCTCAGAAACGAAGCACTTTCCTACAAAATTAAAAAGAACAAAAGGTGCTTAGAATTGACCAACGAATACACCTAAATTTTTCCAAAACGATTCGAGCGATTTTTGCAATTTATAAAAAATTAGCAATTAGCAAAACCAAAAAATTACTCAAATCGTTTTGGAAAAATTCAGGTGTATTCTTTGGCCAATTCTAAGAGCACACTTCAAACTATAAGTATACATTTTTTTTTAGATTTTTTTTGCTCGAAATGCAATAGTTGTGAGCGCGGGAAGAGAAGTGTACAAATTGTGTCCGGCTGGACGTTAATGGGTTAAATCTCTTAAAATACCTTAAAATTTAATGAAATTTCATAAAATGTCTAAAACTTTCACAAATTACTTAAAATTCCACAGAATATATAGTCAAATTTCTTAAAGTTACTTTATAATCCTTTTAAAATCTCATAATTTTTCCCAAAAAAATGTGGCATTGTAAAAATTAAGGGATTTCAAAAGTATGCAAAATAATTCAAAGATTTTAATTTTTTAAATATAAAAATTTGTAAAATCCTTTTAAATTCCTTTAAATTATTCAAAGTCCCACTAAATTCCATTGAAACCCTCCAAATCTCGAAAATTTCAATGAAATTTGTGAAATGCCTTCAAATACCTTCAAAGTTTTAAAATTCCACAACATATCTTTGTTAAATCTTTTAAGATTTCTCAAAATAACATGATCTGTTAAAATTGCTAAAAATCTAATGAAATTTCGTAAAATTCCTTGAATTTCTTAAAAGTCCTTAAAACTATTTAATATCCCATAAAATATTTGAAAATCCAAGAAAACTTCGTGAAAATCCTTGAAACATGCTTTAAAGATTTTAAAATTACTTAAAATTACACAAAATATCGTTAAAGCCTTTAAAATCCCATGAAATCTCGATAAACACTTTGAATTACTTGAAAATCCAATGAAAACTCTTTATTAAATTTGTATATTCTTTAAATTTCTTTAGATTCTATAAAACCTCAATAAATGGTAGAATCCCTTAAAATTTCTGAAAATCAGAATTAATTTCGTGAAATCCTTGAATTTTCTAAAATTCGTATTTTCTGTCTTAATAATGTTTTTGAAAATGAAAATAATCTGGAAGATTGTTTTCAAATTCGAACTCTACACTCATACAATTCACGCAGTTTCTAAACCAATCAGCTTTATGACAACAATGTGTTCGATATATAATTGGTAACATCACTTTTTTATGATAGGAGATTTCAAAAGATTTTTGATGATTATGAAAGAATTCTAGAGACTTTGAAATACATATTGCAAAAGATTTTAAAGGTTTTCAAGATACTTCAAGCGATTTAAAAAGATTTTGAGTGATTTTAAATTATTTTCAAACACTTTCAAGGCATTAGAAGAGATTTCCAAGAATTCCGTCAAATCCCTGATGAAAAGATAAAATTATGAAGTTAGTTAGCACTTGGATGCAACGAACTTAAAATTTTTGTACATTTTTGCTTCCTCATAGAGGAAGCTTTGTAATGGTGACAAAATCCAGTTTCCTAAAAAAGGTTTTTTTGAACATATTTCAAGAACAATATATCTAATATGATGATCTGAAAAAATGTCTGGATGTATGTGTATGTGTGTGTATGTATGTGTCACGATCCAGCAATTTCTTGAAAACGCGTAGAGATAAATTGATGAAATTTTGAACAGTTAGTCCACTATATACCTAGTTGAATTTCTTACAATGGTTTAACAAAATATTTTATTTTACAAGTTTTATGTACTTTTATACTTTTCGTAAAATTCATTTTTCCACTATAACTTCTCAAATATTGTAAATTTAAAGCTGATGTGAGGAAAATGAAGATTCTTTGGGTCTAGACGAATCGATTGATCTATAAGATTAATTCATTTCATTGAAAAATAAGAAAGTTATGCTTTACTGGAATTTTCAAAAATTGATTTTTTTAATATAACTTTTCAAATAATCAAAATTTAATGCTGATTTAAAGAATACTTAATGCTTCCTCTTAGAGGAAGCAAATCATATTTGCTTACAGGAAGCCAAGTGCTCATTGAATGAGTACAAAAGTTGATACAACTTATTTATGCTTTAAAATATATTAAATTTTTTTTTAGATTCCATCAAATTCGTGTGCAATCTTTTGAAACCTTGTTACATGATTTCCAGGTTTTCCCTGATTGTCAACCACCCTCTTACAATACTTTAGGAGTAAAAGTAGATTGCACTCACTTCTGCTGAAGAATTCTTGTCCTGGTTTACAAGATAGAAGACGTAGTTCTGCAACAGCATAACAACTCCAAGAAGTGGATTCGCTTTCTCCATTGCACTGAAGAAAGAACCCAAGAGACCTTTGTGGTTGTCGCTCTTGAGTCTGACTGGATCGTGGCATAACCATAATCTTCCAGGGTAAATTTCGCACGAAGCATGGTGTTGAGAGTTGAGAATCTTTCATCTTTGACACATTCTCAACTGTGTAGCGAAAAGTCGCCTCGGATCTTGCTTCGTCTATGGAAAGAAATCTTGATTAGATACTATAAATTTCAAGTTCAACAACTTTTGCTTTAGATAAATATATTTCCAGAAATAGTAACGTACCTTCTTCCATATCGTGATCAGTGTGTACAATACAAACTGGTGGTTCACGTTCACCATTGATTGGACGTGTTTCATTTCCGTCCCCTCCACCGTCATTAGGTGTTTCTAAAAATGAAAAATGAAAAGTTATTATTAAAAGTAGGATTGAGTGAAACAAAAAAAATATCTATAGGAGATTCTAATTGTCAAACTCAAGTTACTGAATTTTTCAATCCAACTTTGATCTTATTAATCAATAGAAATCTATTAAACCAGTAAAAGAAGCTCTAAAAATATCATTTAAATTTCAGGGCCAAATAATAAGAGAATCAAAGGGAGGGAAATCACTTCTAATTGGCTTCTTAGTGGAAGCTGAAGAGTTGAACTCTCTATATTAAATTACGACTCATTGGAAGTAGTCCAACTACATTGTCTTAAAGCATCTTACAATATTAAACTTCCCACTTTGTGAATAGGGTGAATGCACCAGTGAATGGCCACATGCCAGTGAAGATTATTGTATATACACTTTTTTTATTATAAAAATTTGTATCACAAATTGATACCAGTTTCCCCCCCCCCCCCCCCAAGATAGAAATGCAAGAAAGTAAAGAGAAAGGAAATTGCTCATTTCGAAATCTTCCAGGCATGACTAATCATTAATGTATTTTTGGAATCTTGGCATTATTTGATAAACATGTATGTTCTATTTTCCCTAGTTCAAAGTTAAAACTTACTTGAGAGTTAATAAACTTTGTTTTTTATTTTTCTTTTGTGAAAAAAAAAATACTGTTTTGGTGTATAATTTTTCTCTCATTCATTATTAGATGTTGAAATAACTGATAATTAATTCACGTATGTAAATCTTGTAAATATAATCCACATTTAGATGATATTATATTTGTGCACAAAGAGTCTTGATTTTTTGTCCGTTATTTTGGAAGTGAACCTCAGTCATAAAGCGATCTTGGCACAATTCCAATAAGTGCGCACTTTTAAATTACTATAAAAATACTGCAAGACCTTGATTCTTTTATTAAGAAAAGTAAATTCAAATTTTTTTCTGAATGAAGACGTAATTATCTAAATTTTATTCTAATCAGAATTTTCAAAAATAGAAAATATCTTTTATCTATTAATCTTTATCTTTACCAAAGATAACAAATTGTCTTGCAAATTATGAATTGAGATTTTAGCGAATATATTTTAAGGTTTCCTCTTATAAATCTCTAATATCAATGTTCACAACAAACATTTTTATCGTCTCTGGTGTTAAAAATAGAGCAAACGCTCGTTGAGGAAACAAACTAAATTATTTTACAAGGTTCAGTAAAATCTATTATATTGCAAAAAAAAAATTCAATTTTATCGTTTGAAGTAATATACGTACCAATTTGTGAGATAAAGAAATTAATTTCAGTAATGAATGGATTATGTTAATTAATATTGAATTCCAAAGATTTAACTTTATTTAAAGGCAAAGAATGACTAGTTGGAAATCATTTGATAAGAGAAAAAAGAGGTTATAGAATTAATATTAATCGTATCAATTTCCATAGTTTTTTTCATTTAACACAATTTATATACAAAAGGAAACAAAGACACGTTTCTGCTCCAAATTCTTCATAAAAATTGGGACACTTTTAGTGATTAATTTTCAACTTTTTAACGAAAATATTGTGCCAGGCTTATTCAACAAAAATTTAGAACTTTGATGCCATTCAATGCTTTGAACTTTTTGATAAGTTGAAATGTCAGTTGAAAAACAAAAAATAGATAGTTTGAAAATTGGTTGTTCTTTTTTAATTAACATTTAATATTTGAAATTTAAGGATCCAGTTTTAATGTACATAATTGCAAAATTTAATTAGTTTAAAGAAATATCGGAGTCATTCAGTGTTTCAGAGTTTAAATTGATGTTAAATAATTTAGAGGCGCTAAATATCCTAAATATTTAACTAAAAAGATACATTCTAAATAAATAAGTGATAAATCGTCGAAATTTTTTGTTTTAAAAAGGCCCAGCCTAGAGGCATCGAAATTAGCCGAGCGCAACACAAATATTTTTCGTGCGCCTATAAGTTACATCGTTTTAAAAAAAATGGAGTATTACCACGTGAAGGTTTTATGCGTTAAAATCAACGAAATATTTCTTTCTTTCAATTTATTTCAATATTTCTATTTTATCCAGAAATATTGTTCTTACTAAAAATAACAATAAGCATCACAAGTTTCTTTCACACAAAATTATTTGCAATGCAAATTAATCAATATTTAAATACTCTTTCAACTTTAAAATACAATCAATGAAAATAATGCGTTAATTCGAATATTTAGAACTTGAAATACATCAATTTTCAGTCGCATTCATATGCTGTCTATAAAATTTGTGTTTGATCACTAGTGGTGTTGTATCCATCATATATTTTAAATAATATTTGAAAGTTAATAAATTTTTGATAAAATTCTTGAAATTGTACAAGAAATATGTAAACTCCACTGATTATCGAACGTAAAACGTTTATCGAATATGTTTCGCTATAAAACAGGAGATTATAATTCCAAGTAAAAAAAGCAGTTCACATCGAATAAACTGACGCATCTTCTTGTTGATGTGAATGCCTAAATAAACATTAAAAAGAAAACGAAAAAAAAAAAACGAAAAAAAAACGAGTAGAACCATCCTCAAGTTCCGATGACAAAGACATTGCCGGATAAGAGGTAATTGAAGGAAAAGTTCATACCTTCCTGCGTGTCCATTTCTTCGACCTCGTTGACCTGGACCGGGGTAAGATTTTCTTGGACGTGATTCATTGCGATTGCTCCAGGTGCCTCGTGGACGGCTGTCGCCGCCGAGGTCACTTCTGCGGGTAATTGAGGGTTAAATGTGGGTATCTCGTCCTGTTGTTGACGGTTCAGCCGTCCTACGGTCTGTTGCTGATTGTCTCCGGCAACAAGGTATTTACTTGCAATTCGCCCAATTTCTAAAAAAGTATTGGCTTGCAAATCACCCAAATTCTTCGGCTGTCAAGTGCCCCCGTCGTCTCGGGGGACGCCCACAGCATTAGTGTTCACCAAGAAGTCGTGCTTCGCCTTCTCGCCTTTGGATGCGCGAAATTGCCACTCGTCTGCACTTCTTGAACACTAAAAAGACCGGCACGTTTTAATAGTTTTGATTCTTTGAGGACGTCTCCAAACTCTAGTTAGATGCAATCGCGAGTACTCTTCAATCCAAACCCCTTGATCCCCTTGATATATTCGCAAGATTCCCAGTGATTCTCAGCGAAAATAAACAAAATGGCGATTGCTTACCCCTATACGCTGCAAATTTCTAGCTTGGCACAACCGATGAATATATCATCACATATCGTGTGTCGTGTGTAGGTGCTGCCACAATGCTTCCTAAGCTTTGCCCACGGTCGTATACACAGGTCCAGAATCTCTGGTGGTGGGGGCATTGGAGCGATGACTCGCGTTTTGAACAGGATTTGAGCTTCCAAAAGTGGCCACAAGACTAGAGCGTGATGATCTAAAAGCATATGGTTTATTTACTAACCTAAAAGTGTGTTCTGATCACGGTCGTATACATCACAACGTATACATTTATTCTGTTATTAGATATTTTTATTTCCGTTAAAAAATGCATCAGGATTTTTTCTAATCTATTTTTTGATATATTTGAACAATTTTAACAGGAACTGAAAGAGGTTACATGTCGACGCATGTAAACAAACCATACACTTTTCGATCATCACGCTCTATACTTGATTACTTGGTGGCCACTTTTCGAAGCTCTAATCCTGTTCAAAACGCGAGTCCCTCCCACCACCAGAGATTCTGGACCTGTGTATACGACCGTGGCTTTGCCTAAGCTTCGTAGTTCGTACGTTCGTGTTTCGTTCGTATCGTCGATGCGCGGACATTCTGACGTCACAAACGCATTGCTACCAACTGTCGCTGTTTTGTTCGTTGGTTCACGTTCCAGCGTTTCAGCTGTCATTACTAATATAGTAAAACCGAAACTCATGAGAGTGAAAGAGACAAACAGATCTGACTATTTCTGTCATTCTCATGAGTTTCTACTTTACGCCGACGTTTTCTGCCAACATGGAACTGCATCTACACTCCAAATCACCAATAGTAAAATCCCCAATACATATGTACTAAAAAGAAATTCCGTTCTGAATTAAATATGCATTAAATTCTATCAAGGGCGTTGGATAATGGTGCGTTTACACCTCGGCCTGCCCGACCGGTGCAGACAGAAAGTACATGAGAGTAACGGAGATAGAGAGTTCTTTTTGTTCAATTTTTCAATCTCTATCTCTTTTACTCTTATGTACTTTCTGCCTGCACCGGTCGGACAGGCCGAGGTGTAAACGCACCATAAACGGACTTGGAAATCCGTGAAAATCAGGGTTGTGCAGTTGACGCGTCACTCGAAGTTTTTTACATATTATACATGGTTTTCTACTTATCATAAATTACGTATTTTACGTAGAAAACTCCCCACTCCATATGAATTTGGTGTTTTCCATGTAAAATACCTAGTAAATTACTGTAAAAACCCATGTAATTTACCTAGGGTATTTTACTTACCCAACCCTGGTGAAAATAAAAATTTTTCAAAACGATCCTAAGCTCGACCCTGCTATCGTATATATTATTTTAAGGAGGTACAATGCCCTGCATTAATGCCTTCCCTTGTAAACCTGGCAACCCAGCCCTGGTTTCCATTAGAATCTTATGGAAACCAGGGTTGGGTTGACATATTTACACGGGAAGACATCAATGCAGGGCACTGTACCATCGGTAGAAGAATTTTCATTACCATTTCAATCAAACTTTCACGATATCTAAATATGATCACCAAAAGTACTCATAGTTAAAATTTCAGAAGCCTAGAGTACTTTATAAATAAGCTATTAACGTTTTTTACTTCGTCATATTTAATATTGTTTCTTATGAGAGATAGCGTTTTGGAGCTCTTTATTGAGTGATATTTAAGTAACCACCATTAAGATGTTATTGATAATTTTTTAAACGAAACACAGGTATTTCAAAATTGTGCTGCAAAAAGAATATTAAGGCCTGATTACACGCTTTTAGGAAAATGTCCTTCTTCTCACTCTACCATGTGACTATCTCATAAGTTTGTCTCATTCTCGCTCATTTTCCACTTTGCACTCGGAAAATATGCGAGAATGAGACAAACTTATGGGATAGTCCCATGGTAGAGTGAGAAGAACAACATTTTACTAAAAGCGTGTAATCAGGCCTTTAATCATTTGATTCCTGCGGTAGGTATAGATTGGTCCATAGTTCCAGTTGGCCATAATTTCAATTGGCCACAAAATCACTAAAAGTTACCATAAGTTACTAAATTTTATAAACACTGTTTAAAGTAAAGACTAGAAGGGAGTTAGGTTGGCGAAAGTAGCAGCGTTTTAATTGGTTTGTTTCATTAAGATTTTTTCTAATGCGCATTGCCATCTAGTTTCCACCTACACCGGAGTTTTCGAATTTAGTGATGTTGTGGCCAATTGAGATTATGGCCAACTGAAACTATGGACCAATCAATACCTACCGATTCCTGCATATATATGAAAAAAAAAATTAATCACGAAATTTGCGCTTCTGGACCATTGACTATCGCAATCGCCAATCTGGCAACATCGCAATCTCACGCAATAGTAGACTATTCCCGCCCTGCGTTTGAATCAACCAATGGTGACTGATCTATGTCGATCGCGCCCAAATATTGCCAGATTTCAACTCAGTAAGTTATACGAGTGTAGGTATTACGACTACGCAATCTATTGATCTCAGCAGTATCGATGCTTCCTCCTTAAGAAAATGTTTTTTGGACGATATAGAAACAACTTACCAAATACTTAGGGTCTTGCATAGTCCTGGGTCTCATAAAAATTAAATTTCATCCCGGTTTTGAAGAGAGAAAGAATATTTTGTCTGGAAATATTCATTTTCTAAACAGGAGCGAATGCAAATAGAGCAGACAAATAGCGAGAAAGAGCAACTAAATGTCAGACGCACTCGTATAAATGAATTATTTCAGGCACAACACGGACACTGAACGAAAAATCAATGAAATACAGAAAGTTTGAATTTCCTATTCTTTCAGATGCCAACACGAAATTCGCGATTCATTGACAAAAAAAACTGTAATGGTGCCGACCTATGGCAGCAGAAAACGCAAAGCAGAAAGCAGAAAATCATAAGAGTGAAAGAGATAGGCAGATTTTCTCTCTCTTTCACTCTAATGATTTTCTGCTTTCTGCTTTGCGTTTTGTACTATCATAGTACGGCACCCTAATTTACGCTAGTTTTCGGGAAAGAGCATTGTGAAAATTTGACAGGAAAGAGATACACGATTGAACACAATGAGCAGACCGCGCCGGAACTATCACAGCTCAGTAGTTATTTTTTACACTAAATTACCGTAAAGTCGCGATAGATGCGCTGTCGGTAATTATAATTTTTTTTAATGATGTCCCACACACTGGGACGGTATATATTTCAAACATGTGTGGTATATATTGCAATTTCAACACATCTTTGCAACATATACACTCATCTCCCGATCGAGGGCACCTATCACGCTTGGCTGATTCTACGTCTCCACCGAGCGTTCCTCGACAGCCTACACTGAATAGCTCGAGCTACTTTGATCCCATCCATCGAGGGCATTTTTCGTTTTTTATGACCTTGAATAATCATGTTTCTCAAGGTGCAGTCCCATGTCGACAGAAAATGTCGGCGTGAAGCAGCAGTGGGATTCCGAGCTCAAAATCCGAACGGATCTCTCTTTTTAACACCGTAGGATAGAAAGAGAGGTCCGTTCGGATTCGTGTGCTCGGAATCCCACTGCAGTGTCTTCAAATCGTGGGATTTTTCGGCCCCCACTCTATAACCCACGAGCTCATGATCTTTCTCTATCAATAGGATCGTGACTGTTGCTAGAGAGAGAAAGCATGAGCTCGTGGGTCATAGAGTAGGGGCAGAAAAATCCCATGATCTGGAGACACTGGCGTGAAGCAGAAACTCATGAGAGTGAAAGAGACAAACAGATCTGCCTATCTCTGTCACCCTCATGATTTTCTGTTTTACGCCGACGTTTTCTGCCGACATGGGACTGCACCTTCATGGTTTGTCCACAATAGGCGGATTTCAATCGTCGCTTCCCTAAAGGCCTGACTACACGCTTTTAGGAAAATGTACTTCTTTTCACTCTACCATGTGACTATCCCATAAGTTTGTCTCATTCTCGCACATTTTCCACTTTGCATTCGGAAAATGTGCGAGAATGAGACAAACTTATGGGATAGTCACATGGTAGAGTGAGAAGGACATTTTCCTAAAAGCCTGTAATCAGGCTTAATACTTAACGCAAGCTGAAGCGCCGGCACTAACGTCAGATGCGCGCGCATCGTATTGCCAATTGTCGTGTATTTTCCGATATTTACATTCTGTCGTTCCAGTAATTCAGATGTAAAATGACGACTATTGTTTTCATTGTGCATGTCAATGACGACTATTGTTTAGATTGTGCATGTCAATCAATCAACAAAAATCATTAATAATCAAAATCATGTCTATCAACAATGGAATGTGAACATCGGAAAATACACGACAGTTGGCAACACGATGCGCGTGCATCTGTCGTTAGTGCCGGCGCTTCAACTTGCGTTAAGCCTTATGGCCAAAATACACGCTCGCCGAAGTGTCGAAACGTTTCCGTGTTTACATAAGAGTAAAAGAGATGGAGAGTACTTATTGTCCAATTTTTCATGCTCTATCTCTTTTACTCTTATGTAAACGCGAAAACGTTTCGACACTTCGGCGAGCGTGTATTTTGTCTATTAAGGCCTGATTACACGCTTTTAGGAAAATGTCCTTCTTCTCACTCTACCATGTGACTATCCCATAAGTTTGTCTCATTCTCGCATATTTTCCGAGTGCAAAGTGGAAAATGAGCGAGAATGAGACAAACTTATGGAATAGTCCCATGGTAGAGTGAGAAGAACAACATTTTACTAAAAGCGTGTAATCAGGCCTGCTTAACCACGGTCGTATACACAGGTCCAGAATCTCTGGTGGTGGGAGCATTTGTAGGGTATCGAAGATGTAACCTACGGATATGGCGTTAAGCCATCTATAACTTCTCTCTTCTATGTTTCGTCCCAGGTCCGTTCACTGGACTCATCAGTAAGGCAGTGTGAACGGACCTTGCCTTAGACACAGGGAAGGAGATTTTTTCTCAGATGCCGGGAATCGAACCCGGGCCGTCTAGCTTCTCAGCGCAGCACATTGTCGCTGAGCCATGCTGTAGAGACGATGGTAATGGAAGGGGGAACATATTCATTATGTCGGCTGGCTAGTCTCCACGGTAGGTATTGATTGGTCCATAGTTTCAGTTGGCCATAATCTCAATTGGCCACAACATCACTAAATTCGAAAACCCCGGTGTAGGTGGAAACTAGATGGCAATGCGCATTAGAAAAAATCTTAATGAAACAAACCAATTAAAACGCTGCTACTTTCGCCAACCTAACTCCCTTCTAGTCTTTACTTTAAACAGTGTTTATAAAATTTAGTAACTTATGGTAACTTTTAGTGATTTTGTGGCCAATTGAAATTATGGCCAACTGGAACTATGGACCAATCTATACCTACCGTCCCCACACATTGGAGCGATGACTCGCGTTTTGAACAAGATTTGAGCTTCCAAAAGTGGCCACAAGAGTAGAGTGTGATGATCCAAAAGTGTATGGTCTGTTTACTAACCTAAAGGTGTGTAAGTGTGTTCTGATCACGGTCGTATACATCACGGCGTATACATTTATTCTGTTATTAGATATATTTATTTCCGTTAAAAAATGCATCAGGATTTTTTCTAATCTATTTTTTGATATATTTGAACAATTTTTAACAGAAACTGAAAGAGGTTACGTGTCGACGCATGTAAACAAACTATACACTTTTCGATCATCACGCTCTATACTTGATTACTTGGTGGCCACTTTTCGAAGCTCTAATCCTGTTCAAAACGCGAGTCACCTCCCACCACCAGAGATTCTGGACCTATGTATACGACCGTGCCTGGATTTAAGTTCTCGAGAATTTAAGAACTCTAGTCGCACTACCGTTTCTATGTTCTTTGTTCTTTTCTACATTCAGTATGCTCAATGCTTTTTTTCTTATTTCGATACTTTTCGAGACAAATTCGAGACTTTTCGATATTCGACTTTGTTCAATTCGAGATTTCAGGCCATGACTTTTCTTATATAGGATGACTTTTCTTATATAGGAAACCCGTCATAATTCTTGGAGGTGGAACTGTCCTAACCCTACTCCCAGAGATACTTCTCCTTACTATTCCTTCGTGTAGTAAAGGGTGGCGTTCCATGGATCCGGAATACGTTGCGTTTTTGCGCAAAACCGTGAGAGTGAGAGATATAGTAGAATTAGTGCGACTCTCTTACTCTCAAGAGTTTGCACAAAAATGCAACGCATTCCGGATCCATGGGACCAGGGGTATGCATTAGAAAAGAAAATGGCGCCCCGTTAGTGTCGAAAGTTGCATTCTTTAGTTAGTTGGCCGGATTCTCACACGGGGCGCTGGCTGTACTATCACTCGTTAAAAATCTTGAAAATGCATGGGGATATGTAGAAAATTGAATATAAAATTGAATAAATATGATTATTCAATGCTAGAAATTAATGAAATATATCAGACCTTGAATTCTAACATCAGTTGAATATTTCCCATTAAATTTTTTCTTTTTTGTTCACATTAATTTAGTATGAAAATTATTTCGAAATATTCAACCGTTCCCTCCACGATTCAACTAAAAACATTAATATGTAATTTGAATGATTCAAATATTGAAATTTTTTGCTTTCTTTATTGTATTGAATAATAATTTCAAAAAAATATTCTATTTTCTATATATCTCTGTGTATTTTTATTCATTTTTGTTTTGGCAAAATTAACTGTTGGTCTTTTGAAATCTAGATTTTATTG
>UCOK01006597.1:0-41712 GCA_900474325.1 Synergus umbraculus | reverse complement strand
AATATTACTATTCACTTGTCTGGAAGATGTTTCAATTGAAAAAAATAATATTTAGCTGTGTCACTGTGATTAATTTTTAAAATTGATTAAATTTTTTTTTATTAAATTTAATAAATGTTTTACGATTACAATTGATTATTTTAAATAATATATTTCAAACATATTTTAAATTCATCGGATGAAAAAACAAGATGTTTCTGTGCAAACAAATTTTTAATAGTTTATTAAAATGTTTATAAAAAGAGTAATTGTTGAGATATGGTCATTATTTGTTACGAGTATTCTTAAGGAAATTTCAGCATGTTTAGTTAACAAAAAATTTGTTTTGTCATTGAGCACCATCATCAATGTATTTTTTAATGTAATTTATTTATAACAAGTAGCATCAAACTCAAGCTAATATTTTGAATGTATCATTTTGAATTTTTGATATAAGATCCGAATTCAGTGACTCAAAAAACGTACAGATACTCATTTTTATAAAATTATATTCATTTACAAATTTTTACATCCCCCACACTGAATCATGCTGCATTTTAGTGTTCAAGCGTCGTTCAGCGAAAGGTACCCGGACAATTTCACTGACCGAACTTACAGTGTTGCCAAAAAACGGAGGCAGAAACGTCTGTGTCATAACTGCATTTGTACTTATATTTGATGGAGGTGTCAACGTACAGACTGCATCAAATAATTGGCGACACTAGCGCCGGTGATATATACTCGAACTAGCACCCCGATAGTACAGATAAACAATTGACGACGTTATCACCTCCGAACGTCAGCATTTAGAGGCAGATATGTAGGCCCGTCGATCCTTTATACTAGAAAACACCAAGCTTCACTTGAGGACGTGCAATCCTGAAACTACGTGGCAATTCAAGAATAAAAATATACCACAAGTTTACTAGCAGTACCTTAAATTAATTGGATCATCCATCATTTTATTTTATTTTCATGCTGCATTTGAGGATTCCTGCCGTGGCCCTTCTTCAGCTCACCGTAAAATTGGAATTTTTTATGAATAAATATTCTAGATTATAAAAAAGTATCTGCTCATTTATCCTTATCCACGACTCTGGTTAACACGGTGGGATATTTTTATTATTATCTCATATTTGACAGGATTTTAACAAGATTTCGACAAGAATATAAGGAATTAAGGATAAGGTATGATAAATAAGGCGCCATAAGAACGCAATGAATGAATTTCCATTCAATGTATGGTTTTATATCATAATGTTATTACAGAAATTGTATTTTATAATAATTAAAAGTAATAGTAGTTTATTGGTAAATCACTCTTGGGCGAATCAACCGATCGAGACTACGACGCATCAATCGTCGCACCCCGCGATTTTCACTCTGTTGTTCCTTTAGATTCAATTAAACTTCCTTTTGGCATCACCAAATCTTCCTCTTTTTATAATCATATCATCATCATCATCATCGTCGTCATCATCATACACAATGGAAAAAAATGTTACATTTGTACAACCATCATATACATGTTACATTTAGATTACGGTTAATTCATTACCATTTTTTTAAAATGTGTTTATGTGTGTGTCGAAAGGGAGATAGAGAGAAAGAGTATCTCCATATGTTTTAAGTGTACGTGTTTCTTGTGAATACCTACTTATGAGTGAAATGCTGCTAAACTCAATACGATCTACGCGCAATGCTCTCTGCGTTATAAAATTACTTGATTACATTAATTTGAAATTTTTTATGATTTTCCAATTTTTTTAATTCAACTGTTACTTATATACTGACCATAAAATAAGATATGTGTGCATTGTGTATACGTTCCTTTCAAGTGCACTTTACACGACCAGTTTTACATGAAAATTAATTTTGTAGCTTAAAGTCGGAAGGAAAACACATGTCAATTTTAATATAAAATTTTTTATTTTTTGCAGGGTTTTTACATGCCAAATTGGCCATTGGCCATTTTGAATAAAAGTTATGTGATAAGGGGACTACGTTTAGCAACACTTATTAATTTCTGACTCGGATTAATGAATTGAACGATTTATAAACATATAAAGATTCAAATTTTAACTCTTAATTTTCGGAATTGCTAAACACATCTATCATGCACATATAAGCAGCCACCACAACCACACCTTCTACTGTGGTACATGATATTACATGGTACATATTTATAAATGAATTTGTGTAACTTTTGAATTTCATAAGCAGAGGACGTTGCGAGCAGTTGGTGTTGAACTGAATGTGGCGGAGATGACAATAAATAAGTCCTAAGGTACTGATTGCGTACAAAAGAGAAAAACAAAGACAAAACTCAAAGCGACGAAAGAAATACACGTAATAATTAATTACCGTATAACAATTAATTAATAACTGCACCTACGACGACAAGCGCGCCGACGGAAAAACGGCCTCTCGTGGCGCGCAACGAATATTATTTATAACTATACTGAAGTATGTATAACTCGATTAATTGATTATTTATAACTTTATTTAGTAATTATTCAAGTGGCGGCTTCTTTTTTCAGACGGCTCGGGTTAAGGGAGCCTCTACTAAACGACTCTAGGGAATAAACACGAGATAGACTGTAAAATTCTAGTCTTTTTCAATGTAAAATGCAGTTGCACGTTGGCTTTTTACTTTTCAAGAAGCGCTAAGTCGTCCGAAATTTGGCCGCAGACGCGGCAATTACGGGAGGAGAGGCCGAAATTTTCTCAGTAACAATACCAATTATCACTCGAAAGAAGCGAGAATATTTATTATTAATTCAAAGTTTCTGTTGTAAATTTCGGATTTTTCGATTCTGTCTGTAATGATAACTTTTAAATATTTAAAACGCCAAGAGAGATAATAATAGTAATATATATATATATATATATATAAAAAGAAAGGTGAGCTTTAAAAATTTAAACCAGAAAATCCGCCTCTCCAAAGTCGAAAAAATTTCCGTAATGTCTGTTTGTACTTGTAATAATTGTCAGAAAAAGCTATATTTCTCTTTAATACATGAATGTGTGTGATGGGCGCGAAAATTAAACAAGTTTCCTCTTTTTGTTCAATATATGGTAAAGTGCGCTGAGTAAGCTAAAGTCGCATGAACTACGTGTTTTTCTCAGCTTTTTGTTTTCTTTAAATTTTATAACAATGACGTATCTATTCGCTCCGTTTAGCCTGTTGTACAAAACATTGTCGAAAATGATTTTCTTTTTGCAGCTATTTTGTCGTTTCTACAATCTATACACTAATATACAAGTTATGCAATTTTTCTTCTTCGTATGCTCATCCGTCCCACTTATATCTATAAAATTATTTGCTAAAATGGAATATATTGTTCTTAATCATCCCTGTTTGTATTTACGAATTAGTATATGTGTAGAAATGTGTGTTTTCCAGTTGCTTTTACAACCATCCCCAGCAACGACAAATTATTGAGATCAACATCTTGTTTGAGATCACTTCACTTACATCACTTTGAAGCGTGCCATTATCGTGCATACAAGAATAATCAGTGTATAATTCATTTATAAAATCTACTCGTCAATGATAGTGAGACGTAATTTTGTCATCTAATTGATAAGTATCTTTATTGAATAATCAAATTAAAAACACGCAAAATGGAAATTTGAGAATATCGAAATTCTTTGAGTTACCTATGTACATGTAACTTACAGCAGTCATCACACACAGTTTTCGACGTTTCATTTGATAAAGTGAAAATTTTCTGAATGCAAACAATAAAGGATTATAAATAAAGTAATTGATAACGCTGTTGGAGAGAGGTGTGCCAGCCAACGGTGTGTCAAGTATCTTATGGACGGACGTACGTTCAGGCAGGGAAATTGAGTTAAAATGTACCTAGCTATTTTTCAGAATCTAAAATCCAAACACAGATTAAATAGTAAACAAATATGACAATTAAATGTGCAATTCATCAGAAGGTAACTACCATTTCTTATTTTTACACAAAATTTACATATATTGAACAAAAGCATTCAACTTTTTTTTTCAATGTGTGTTGAAAAAAATGTCTCTAATTTTTCCCTGGATGTCGTACGCACGTTTGTTCAAAACAGTGAATGAATAAATGTAGTGTTGACATGTTTGAAGAGATACGACTTAATAGGGAGATAGCGCGCTACTGTACATCAGTCTTAATATCAGGGCGCACCATTCCCGCGACACTCCTTTAAATTTTCGTTTACTTATTATTATTATTATTATTATTTGTTTTTTCGCGAAGGATCTTAGAGCTTGTTACTCTTTTCTTTCAACCAAAGATCATTTATACCAGCGCCATGGCAGTTGAAATTGGTATGTATTTACGAGTATGAATTTTTGATGTGTATTTCGTGTAAATTATCTGTGCCTTTGTTTCTGTGTGTGTGTGTGTGTGTGTATTTGAGAGATTATAGGGGCGGGTGAGGTAAGTATGGATGGTGGTGTGATCGCATTCTACAAGTGGGAGGTTCACAGATCTTTCATATATATATAATACAATTAGCGTGTAGTAGTAAAATCATATACAATTGTTACAATATTTAAATATTACTTATTACATATATATCATATCGATAAGGTTTTTAAGGTTTAAGTATACATATACAGATGTTATATATATTTATATATAAATCAATATTTATATCGTTACTTAATTTGCCTTCCTGCTAGCAGCGTCACGTCGCGACAAATCCGATATCATTTTGGTGGGTGCAAATCACGCTCGATGTGACGCTGCTACTTTCTAGCATCGAGTATGAGGTATCTGTAAACAAAAAATTCAACGCGAGTTTCGATCTATGGTAAAAATTCCAGAGTTCTTTTAAAATAACTAAAAATACCAAGATTTTGTACAAATTATGAGTTGAAAAAAAACAAAAAAAAAAAAACTAGTCGACTGAAAAAGGTGGCGCCATCTTTAGTTGAAACGTGTGAAACGCTGATTACAATACCAATAATGAAGAATTAAAACATGAAATTATTTTTTCTTCATAATTGTTACATATAATGTTTAAACCTGTATAATATCACAAAATGGTGCAAATACGAATTTGGTTGACTGAAAACGTCAAATTCAACTTTCGTTTTGCTGTCTCCAAAATGTCAAATTTACAATATACAAACTAGACATTTATCCATACCGCACGTTTTCTAGATGGCGCTAAAAACTTAAAATATATCTTTCTCCACAATAAAAACTGTCACTAGATAATTATTGGATCTTGAAAAACACCTCTTGTCTTTCTAAAAACAGAAAAAGGAATTGTTTTGGAATTGAAGGGACGCATTGAATTCGTAGTTATGCAGTAACCTCATCTGACCAAGAAAAGTCACATGACCAGTCTTGGCCGGTGACATATCCCCTCTTGATACTTGCGGGATTCTTGATACTTGCAGCATCGTTTGTTAGACAAAGAACAAACAATTCCAGAAGGGAATAAACACAAGCAACCCTACGAGCAAGTACAAAGAGGTGAAATTCAGGAAAACTCGAGTATCTCCCGACTGTTCGCGATTTGCAACGATGGCCGACAAGTCCGAGATGAATTTTCACCTCGGATCGAACCGGCTGGAGAACATAACGCAAGATGTGTTCAATAATAAAACATAAAAAAAAAGTCGAAATTACATTATCGCCTGCATCTCTTTTGTCCGTTTTTTCCTCGCTTTTTACATGGTCGTACTCAGAGTGCAGGTGCACCGTCGATAATCGCTATATAAAAAATTTACACTATGTATAATCAAATGTCGTTTTTCTTAAAGAATTCGTAAGTGTCCCGTAAGGGTGAAGGGGGGACGACGTTGGTTTCCGATGGCGACGCGCCGACGTTGTCGAGGATTTGGTCGCCGAGAAACATTGCTTTGTTCGTGGGAGGGAAATCTACCGCTTTTATATATTCAAGTCCGTCGAATATTTATATGTATGTATATAATATGTATACGATGCCTAGAGCAATTAGTAGCGATAGTGGATAATCTTTAAGAGGCGGTTAATCGAACAATGTTTATGATAATAATTATAATAGCGAGTAATAATATAATAAAGATAATTATAGAATAATAATAATAATCGCAACGTGTAACGCTCGTTAGACGTGGGATATATTTCCTTCCTGCTGATGTCGCCTTTGCCCTTAAAAATGGTCCGTGGGGTGACGATGCTTCTATTACAAATGAGTGAAAGAGTGAGATTGAGAGCGGGAGTGTGGAAGGGGTGAAGATTGTAGAAAGAGATAGAGAAATGCAGAAAGTGATTGAATGTAAGACAGAGATTATAGAGAGAAGGATAGATAGAGTTCGTGGCTTCGGTTGATTTTAATTTACAAAAATGACACGCGATTTATAGTAGACGAGGGAATTATCGTTATTCCTTAAGAATTACGTTCTTGAACGATGTGTTCAAATTAGGGTCATATTTATAATGGCGAAGCGACTCGATAGATGAGAGGGGCTGGAATGTCTGTCTGTGAGTGAATGGAATTCAGTATAAGCGGCTCCCTCCGGAATTCTGAGCGATCTCTCTACCGACGACGGGGATTCGAACGGTCTTTTATTCTTATCCATTTTCTTTCCTCTAGTTTTTCTCTGTTTATCAGTTTCTTTTTACAAATAACTAATCCACGCGCGAAGAAAGATCGAAAGAGTAAAGGTACTTAGGAATTTGTCAACTTGATTAATAAATCGTAATATGTACAATATTTTACAAAGAAAGCGGCTACGTTCCCTCTTTTTCGTTTCTTTCCTCTTGCCAGATCCAATTTTATACAAAAGATAAGCTTTCCCGTTTTTTTTTCAAATTTATTTAACACCTACTATAACAAAATATTACACATTGTACAAGATTTTCAACTCCCCGTCGAGAGAACGGTTGTGATTCGCCGAAAATCCGTGGGGATGGTGCTGCAATTTGTCAGCGGTCAAGTTGGTACTGTATACAATTGATTTTCGCGAAGGCTAATTTACACGCTGGGCGATTCTCTGATTCGAGTAGCGCTTTTTTTTTTCTTTCTGTTACTTCACCGTTTATACAATATACAATCGAGTTCGTTTACGTTGTAAGGAGAGGAGGACAACCAGGTGAAACTTGTGGCTTGATACCAGTGAAGTACCAAAATCCATAAACACGCGGAAAGGGATCCTCTGAGGAAAATCGGCTACAGCTGCATCCGAACGTAACTCGTAGTTTAATTATTTAATTTAATTAATAATTATCGTATAATACACAATATTCACACGAGTCTTTTAAAAAAAAAAGAATGAAGGAAATGGGGAGGGCAGGAGAGCAGGAGAAATAAACCGAGGAAAAGAGGGAACGCTTGAAAAAGTAAAGGAGGAGAAGGAGGAGGAGAGTGGGAACGCGTTTTACACGCTTTTCTTTTATGTATATCACAATTTACAAAAGTCGAGTGAGAGAAAATGCTCTCGAGAAAAAAAAAAAAAAAAAGAAAAACGCAAAATTTCCTGAAGAACGGAGCCGCCTCTGTCTCCTCTTCTCGGCGATCTTGCGATCATTCACGTCTTGAAATTACAAGAGCTGTCCAAAGCGGCAACGTCGGGGCAGAGTCAGCGGTCGGTTTCAATCGAGAATATGGTCTCGATTTCATTCCCATGTCGAACGCTAAACGCTAAACCTGATACGTGAAATCCGGTACGGATGTACTTCTAAGCCACTATTGTCGTCTTTCGACGCAGGTGGACCAATTAATGACCGGTCTAACCAAAATGCTATTCATACGCGAATATTATACCGCGTGTTTTACTGCGATTGAACGTTAAATGCATGCAGCACTAAGGTCTACCCTAGTTGTCTAGATGTCATCTTTCTTCCGTTTTTTTCTCTCATCAACATCGACGAGTTCTGATTGCGCAGATTTTTAAGGACATGCAAAGTTCTTCATGACAGCAAGTCTCCTAGTGCAGGTGAAAAAAATCGAAACTTTCATTCTGGATTGTTGATCTTATATATCCAGGAGAAAAGTTGACATGAAGATTTTGCTTTTTTACTTTTTCAAGTTTCTTTTAAGAGTTCTTCGAATTCTTAGAGAACTTGGGTGGATTGTTGTTGGACAGGCGTGGGAACGGGTCCGGCTGAAGATGCAGGGGGTCCAATGGGTCCCAGATCACCTGCACCCGTTGACGCACCCGCAGGCGTCGACACTCCCATCGCCGATGCAGTCTTCATGAAAAATTTTTCGAGTTTGACGATTATATGTTTGCCGTAGGTATATTTGCGAAGACTGCCCAAATGCGGTCGAATCTTATGCATCAAAACTTTGCGCTGCGCTGGTTCTGCAACATCAATCATCTTCTGCACAACATAGTTGGCATACTGGTCTTTCATCATCACGTTCAAAGCACTGAAAATAAGAAAAATAGATTTTAAAATTCTACACATCTCTACAAAATATACAATTTTACAGATAATTAAATATAATCGCAACTGAAGTACCGGCGCTCAAAGTGATCTCGAAACAGTGCCGTACTGCGTAGCCTGCGTAGTATAGGAATTAGTGAATCTTAAAGTCTACATATATACGTAGAGGGTAAACAATGTCAATTTTATATTTTTTATACCACTTCAGTGGAAAGTTCGATTTTACGCGTCTCCGAAGACTACAGAAAGTAGCCGATTTCTGATGTTTTTACTTTACACCTCTAGAGAAACGTAAAGTGAACTTTACAATTCTCTAATGTAAAGTTAGGCCCAAGGAATAGTGTAATGAGAGTTGAGACCATAAAGTACACGGAAAAAATGTTAGGGTAACCGACGCATACTACGGGCTGCTTACTCATCAAACGGGAGAGCAGTCCACTTTTGTGGGAGAACCATTCACCTACAGCTCGCCAAAATTAGCTCTCCGTGCTCTTGGGACAACCAATCACCCACAAACGGACTAGCAATTGCACCACACGGCACCACCACCGATGGTGGTGCTGCTACTCTCCTCTTTGCGTGACAGTTCTCCTAACCTTTCTTCCGTGTAGTATAAGGAGACCGTACGCCCTGTATTAGATATGGCTCCAAATCGTGACTCCTCTTCCTCAGATTTTCATTGTTTTAGCTACAAAAGCGGCACGGACGGAAAATGGAGGTATTACTTTGATGACAGATAGCAGACGACAAAGTTATCGTCTGCTACTATAGTTAAAAGTAATTCCTCCATTTTCTCTTCGTGCCACTCTCGTAGCTAGAGCAATGAAAATCTGAGGAAGAGGGACCACAATTTGGGGCTATGTCTAATACATGGCGTACGGTCTCCTTAAACTAGTTCATGGTCATCAGATTATCAACTGCAGTGCGCGATCTCTTCGTTACCGCCGAAAATCCAACTCCCCAGACTCGCTCTGAAAAGTATTACTATTGTATTTCAAATGTTGAGAAATAGGCAATCTCCCATCGTGACGCCAACTTCACACTCTCTGAAATTGCCTACTTTCCAAAATTGTCAAATAACAATCGGAGGTGTACTATTTTCGGAAGTTTATCCTCCAATTTTTCTGCGTCCAGGGCATCTCATCACGTGGTAACGGATATTACCAGAATACTCGTCTACCGAGACGCTCAACTGTTCCCCTTAGTCCCACTAGTAGATATTGAAAGGCCATGCGACTCAAATAGTGTCCACCTAATCACTAATATATAAATCATTGAACTTCCGTTGTAGCCAAATCTGGGCATAGTTCTTTAGTAACCTACCATATTGTGGTTAACTTTCAAATAACAGTCAGAGATGAAACAAATAAAAATACGCAAAACACGATAAATTGTGAATAATAATGAAAACTCACTTGTCATTAAATCCGCAAACTTCTTCAATGAGTACTGCACGCTCTTGTCTTGTAGCATGTGTTACGCATTTTTCCACAACATTGCTTGCAAATTTGTGCTGAGAGAGGGCGAGCACCTTGCCTCTTACACTGCTGATTAATTGCGCCTTATCTTCTGGTTTACCGTGCTCTGAATATAAAACATTAGTTTTAGATTTTACAGAAAAAATAATATTTAGTATGTTAGTCCGGTATATTTTCTAATTACAATACACAGTCAGGTAAATCTACAATAACCAGGGCTTCCAGAGACTAATGTACTTTAAAAAAGTGACAAAAATCCTATAAAAAAGTGACTTATAGTAACTGTGTAGTTTAGCCATGACGATAATAGATTACTTACACTCGAGTCTCTCAATAGGCAAAAAATCAAAAACAGAGGTCTTCCCAATAGGCAAAACATTTTCTTTCTCAAATTTCACATCAATTGCGTATACGTATTGCATATAAAATAATTTTATTTAATATTTTGAACTGCGCGCGAACGTCAATCAGTAAAATGCCGAGCGCAATGCATGCGCAGTGATTATCAATTGATTATTGAGAGAGATGATGTTGCGTATTGAGAAAGTCGAGTGTATTTACAATGTAGTGTCATTTGATTTCACGAAAAAATGTGAAGCAACAAAAAGGTTAGTCGATTTGTAAAAAATGTAGTCTATTAACTATAATTTTTTACGATTTTTGAACCTTATATCTATGTTAAGAAATTTTAAGTAAGAGAAGTTTAATATTCATTTTTATTTAATATTCTGTGGCAAGAAATAAAGGGTGAGGGTCAGTCACTCTAATGGTAGCTCGCTATTAAACTGCAAAAACTAAGAAGGAGATTGTACAAATGTATACACATAGTCTGTTGTGATAAAATTACACTACATGCATAGATATGCAAGTTTAGCGTTTGTAATTCCAACTTAGCCTAAATTACAATGATTGGCGTTGAAAATAAAAGAATCCATCACCAAACTGGTGAAGTAGCGGTCGATTACACACTTTCTCGACAATTTTACATAGGTTTGAAATTGTAAAATCAAGCAGACACTTGTAAAACTTCATTATTATTTTTGACAGTGTGTTGTCTTTACCCGACTTGTAATAGAATGAGGATAAGAATAGGAAATTTTTTTAAGTTTTACCTTAAAAATGTGAATGCAAAATGAATTGAGATGAAAAATTAGCTACTCACCGAGAACATGTTGGATAACGTAGTTTCCGTATTGATCTTGGATTAGCTGATCGGTAGCCGAATGCAATTCTTGAAGAATCCCTTGAGTCTGTTCAGGCGTACAGTGTTCCAAAATGCGCTGAATTACTCTACATCCATAGGGATGTGTACTAAGAGAATAAACTTGTCCGGCGAAAGCACCGATCACAAATTGTAATGCTCGCGGCTCCACGCACTCGATGCACTTCTGCACCACATGATTGCCATTCTGATCTTTGACGCACTTAAGAACATGACCATCCAGCTCACGAACGATCTCTTGTTGCTGTTCTGGGCCAATTGATTCCAGAGCCTTTTGAATTACGCGACAGCCGTACATTTGCAGCGCCAGAGGTAAAACGTGACCACGAACCTTAAACAAACAATGTCAATTTAATATTAGTAAAACACGACATTTAATACATTCATTGAGTCTTGAGAGAAAGCTATCTCAGAACGCATATTATCATCAGTTTCAATTCAGTTGACACGCATTTTTCATCAGAATTGGAAAATTTAAGATATTTCGATATTTTAAAAAACTTATCTTCTTATTTGAAAACAAATTTTAATATTTTACCTTTTGCGCCAATGTAGATTTTTGTTCTGGAGTTCCAAATTCGAAAAACTTCTGGATGACATAGTTCCCAAAGACGTCGGTCATGAGAGAATAAGCTGACGCGAGAATTTCTTGAAAGACAAGTTGTTTCTCACTGGCAGAAGCACGTTCTAGTTTCTGTTGTATGAAGCGTGAACCGTGTTGATCTTGACTGAATTCCACTATATGATTGGCTAGGTCGCGCAGTTGCAGACTTGGGAATCTGAAAAAAGTAAAAAAAAAAAACAAACAATAAGGATACGCTTGCAGATACCAATTTATAATTTCCGGAAACATTCTCTTTTAGATGATCGCATAATTATACATAGAAAAAATTACGAAACAGCTCAGGGTATTTCATTTATGCACGTCATTTTTGGAAATACAAAATTTGTAAACATGCAAGTTCCATATCTTATTATTTCTCTAAACTAAAAATTACGTAGAATACGGTGGGGGGGGGGGGGGGGGGTCTTAGAGAGATCTAAAATGCGTTACGTAATTTAAGTATGGTTCCTTATTGCGACATTTGAGCGTTAGGCATTCAATAAATTACGTATATTTCGTTATAATATTACTTTGTAAAATTAACTTTTCTTATCATAATATTACCATTTTCTCATATTTTTTCCCAAAATATCAAACATTGGCGGTAAAACTAGACGAGGGAGTGAAAATATATTAAAAAAAAAACGATGACATCATTAGTATTGGGTTGACAGGAAAGTTTTTGCGTTTTTTCATTACAAAAAAAAATTTATTTTACTAGGGGAATGTCGTCAAGGTTGGACATAGTTTTGACTTTTGTCCATATATTTTGTTTAAAAAATAATTTCAGTTGGTACTTCTATACAGCACAAAAGTTAGATTAAAATATTATAAATTTTTTGACATAGAAAGAAATTACTTCAACTAAAAGAAAAATGTTGGTGGACCACCCCAAAAAACTAATGTATAAAAATCTTCTACGAAAATGCATTTCTTTATTTTTTAATCAATTTCACGTAATTTTATATAGAAATATAGCAAAAAAATTATTTTCAATAAATATTCAAAATTTATATTTCAAATTAATATTTAATGTTTTTTAAATATTAATTTTTTCATTTTTTTAAATATTTAATTTTTTCAGTTCGCTTACTACAGAGCTGGCTAATGAAAAACTTTTTGTGTTTCGGAAAACGACATGTCAGCACTACATTTTTGACGAACGAGCTTTAGATACACAAACTGATGTAAAAGTTTGGAGCCACCTTAAGCAGTGCTGACACGCTGGCTAATATGTGTCGCTAGTAAAATACGGAAAAAGAATTACAATTATCCAACCTTGACTAGGGTCCAACCTTGACGACATTCCCCTACTTGAAATTCAAGAAATAATTTTCAACAATGTATATATGTATATATGGCTAAATAAACTACATGGCCTTTAAAATTAAGTTTTGAAAACACTCTAAAAAAAATTCTATTGCTAGTGAAATTACGTTCCTCTCTAAATTTATCTTTTGAAATTAAGCAGATTTATTTTATTTGTCAAAGGAATCGTTTCGCCATTAAAAAAAAACATCTGTTAAGTCCAAAATGAAAATAATTATAGCGAGAAATGATTTTTTTTATCTATGACAAGGAATCCTTTAATTTTCAAAGGATTGCATTTGTAGGCTACTGGATGAAGTGTGCCTAAGCATGAGTGATTGTACATTGTTTTAGTTTTAGATTCCCCATCTATAAGGAAATATTTTTACATTACGTTAAGTAAAAAAATTGAATAGTTTTTTAAAGCAATTCTTGTCGCTGAGAAGCTCATGGTGCAATCGTGGACGGCGTCGCGTGCTTTCTTACATAATGGATATTTCCGTCAATTTTTAATGAATCGAACTAAAAATTACCAAAAATCTTCCTTTATAATATTAAGGAACAAATGTCTCACTAGAAGTTCTTTCTACTCTGAAGATCCCTCGATACCTTGTTTAAAGAATTTGTGTAAATGTTACAAAATCGCTGACTTCCATTTTTCTCCGTGTAGCACCTACTAGACATTTGTTTAAAAAATGGCATATGCATTTTAAGAGGGAAGCATTTTTGTTTCGTGCGATGTTTGCAGCACTCGTCTTCGGTCTTGGGGCTCCTTCAGTGTCCTCGACTTACGACTCGTACTACAAACGTCGCGCTCTTGAAATCAGTGGTTTTATATAGTAAGAGCGATTTCGGAATTTGACTAAAGTTCTTTGAATAAAGGAAGAGATTGAAAAGTAGTCCAACCGATTATTTCTGAAATCCTCAAGAAGGCGCGATCTTCCGCCAGTGCTTTTTTCTCCGACGCCGCCGCTGGTACCTCCTCGACCAGGTTTTCCCACCAAATTTGGAAAAAGAGAGCTACTAGATCCAAAAACTCCGTTTGCCGTGAGAGCAGGAACAGCACTAGTTCGGAATTTTGCTTCTGCCCCTGGCGCAGCTGAAACTCGGTTTGGTCCGCCAACTAAACCGCCCAAGGATCCTCCGATAGTAGGTGGTGGTGTCAAAGATAACCCTAAGGGACTTGGAGATGCTGTTACCGTTCCTGAAGAAGATAAAGAAAAAACAATACTTGTGAAATTCAAAACCAATTTTAAAACAACTTTTCAAACAAAATATCTATTTTATTTTTATATATAAAAAAAAAATTCGCCGCAAATTAGTATGATTCTTTCACTTCTCTAACAAATCTTGTCAAATTTTAAATACAAAAAGTTCAACAGCAGCAAATTTTACTACGTAGCAAGTTCTAATTCTGAGTCAATAACTTAACAAAAGACAAGCAATTGTGAACAAGTGCACTCGTGTTCTCGACAATATAAAGCTTCTACACTTCATTTTAGTTATGAATCAGTATTGCTGCTTCACAAATTTCTTATTTTGTGTACAAGAAAATATATTTATATTTTTTATCAAATCAAAAAAATTAACAACAATTTAGAAACTGTAAAAATCAAATCTTCAATTGAGCTCTTTCTTGTAATAAAAGGTGATCTCTGAACCCTGAGCTGACCAGAGTGTAATAACTTTTGAGTAAGGAGAATTATCTCACCAAGTGCTCCATAACTTTGGGGCCACTTTGCGCGGCTGTACTCCAAACTGGGACTGAACGCCGATGTATTTCTGTCAAAAGAGTCCCTTCGACCCGTGGATGAAGTACTGAGTCCCAAACCTGCACAAGAATAGACATAAAAAGATTAGAAATTAACCGATTTACACCATTTTTCTATTTTTTTACAGTTGTTTGCCAATGAAGAATCGTTGCAATCTTACACTAATAGTTTTATCGACAAATTCATAGATTATTCACATTTTAACTTTGAACAGCATGCACCAAATTTTTGCGTTAAACTTGACATGATAATAATGAAGATGTTAACATTTTGGCTTTCTATTGTTCTATTTTACAGAAAATGAGTGCAATTCAATTAGGCTAGACTTTTTATTCTCAGTTATATTGTAAATAGAACATTTTAGACAACTCAACATCCACTTTATTTATATTCTTGAAAAAAAAAAATAAATAAATAAATAAAAATAAATTCTTACTAATTACAATCAATATTGATATAGGATTTATCTTTTTATTTATTTCTTTTTACAATTATGTCAGAATGTCAGAGAAACCAGGAAAAAATTGAGGAGTTAGGAGGAGGATATAGGAAGAAAAAGGAGGAGGATGATTCTGCAAAATTTTAAGCTCATGCTGAAGTTATCCCTGATTAATTATTAAGTATGTCGTATTAAAATGAGAAAAACTTCAAATATAAGAAATCGAAAAATTCATTTTCGGTTTTTCGTATAATCATTCGAGAAGACCTCTGGAGTGTTTCCGATATTTTTCGAACCATACCGGCCTTAGACCAATAATAATAAATTATTATAAGCAGGTTGTCTACCGATAATTACAAATGTAAACAGACGAGAGGCTTTAGGCTTTATATTTACAGTTGTATGAATGTTTAAACGAGGTTTTGCCTTCTAAAGAAAATCATGAAATTTACAATTATTTTATTAATATTCTAATATTTAAAATAATCAATTTAATAATTAATTAATCGGATACATAAAATAATACAGTACAACTATAAATGCGCTATTAAAAAAAAAAGAAAACCACAATTTAACATTAATAATTTAAATAAATAGTTTAGTTTAAATATCAATAGTAGTTAGTTGTGAAAAAAATTTTAAATATATTATTATATGTATAAAATTAATCTCCAATATAAAATATAAGGGAAAACTTTTTATAAATGTTAGAAAAGATGAAATAAAATGTCATAATTTACAAAATTTAAAAAGAAAGCAAATGCGCGCGCAGGCGCCAGTTCGATTTTGTTATACTAAATTGAAAATCAGTTTTATTATTTTCTCTAATAAAAAGTTTTTCATGTTAGTGTACAATTATATACACATATTATACAGGTTAGGAGCAAACATAAAAACCGAACACCCATATCAACTAATAACAAGAATTTTCCGGTTGGAATGGAATTTGAGTGTAACTCAGCATCTACCTACAATATATAATAGATAATTATACAAGCTTGTGGCGTTAAAAAAATAGCAAACAATTATTTCTGTAAAATTCTACAAAACAGTGGAAAAATGAGATTTTAAATGTTTGACTCTTTAGTAATGACAATGAAGGTTGTGTATTGTAACAATGTACATTTTCAGGTACACTGAAATCTCTTTCCAAGCTTTAAATAATGAACATTTCCAAACATTATTTTTTCAGAAAATATAAAAATCAACCCAACAATTCAATTCTTGAAGACATTTCAAAATATCCAAGATATACGTAAAGAAAATTGACTAGATTATAATTAAATGGATTTTTCTTTAACAAAAAATATAGCACTTGTTTTATTACATATTATTTCACGATATAACAAAAAGTAAAAGTGTTAGAGATTTTTAATAGTCACACTCTCATAAAGGGAGGTTTGTAATTAGGTAAATTTTCAAATCTAATTTCTCGACAGATTTAGGCATAATTCGATCCCAGGAATTCTAAGCTTCAATAAGGGAACTTCTCCCTCCACTAGAGTCCCTGGACCTGTGTATACGACCGTGATCATTATTTGTTTTGTAAATATTGTTATAATAGCAAGTCATTGCATTAAGAAAAATTTATTATATATAATAACGTTTTAGAGTATGAAATTATAAAATTGAATTGACGTGACAACAGAAAGTGAAAAGTAATAAAAAGCGGCACCACCAACTTGGTCTGTGCCACAGTATCGATTATCGAGATCGAGGGAGGAAATTGGAAGTAAGAATCTCGGTTTTTCGGATGGTGGTATTTTTGAGATTGTGACCTGTATCTGTGACTGTGGCAGTACCTGTGCTCTGAAGTTGGGCTGGCGAGCCGAGCGCTCCGAGAGGAGAACCACCGTAGCCCAGGGCCGCCAGACCAGCGGTCAATCCCGATCCCTGTTGTTGAGCCTGTTGTACGGCTACTGCCTGAGCTTGAGCAACCACTGCCGCTGCACTGCACGCTGTCAGACCTGCACCAAAAGCCCGCAACCCACACGCGCTCTTAATACTCAAATTAATTAGCAATTTTGTTACGAACCTTATACCGACTAAATTCAGCTCTTTAGCATCACATACACACTCAATTACAAAACACTCAACGACTATTGTTACGATATTGTACGACTTTCAGATTTCATCATCATCATCATCATCATCTTCCTCCTCCTCCTCCTCCTCTTCTTCTTGTTCTTTTTTGATCTTCTTCTTTACATATTTTAGTCACGAAATTAATTTTTTTGTTCTCCCATAGATACAGACTTATTTATAAATTTAGGTATATACAAACCAGATTTAGGATAGACACACTCATAATTAAACGTATATGTATGATCAAGTTGAACCTCTTTTATAGATTATTTCAAGATACCTACTCAACGGACGAAATCGTAGTTCTTTCTCGGTTACTTTTTGCCCTTCAGGTCGACAAAATGTTCCCTAATTAATTCTTTAACATAAGATAGTGCAGAGGAAATTGAACAAAAATCAGATTTTCTAAATACTGTACATATTTTTAAAACTACAAAAAAATAGTTAAAAGTGCATTCTAAGGATTGTGTGTTAGAAACCATGTTTATTTTTAATCCTTCGAGGACAACGTGGAATCGTGAGACGTATAGAGCAACGTAGGGTGTCTGGCACACCCCACTCTGCTTTTGCGTTTAAATTAAGCGACGGCTTTCAAGAAATACTGGGACTTAATCTCAAATACCTAGAATCAATGAAGCAATTATCTAGTAAAGTTTTCAAATAGCTTAGCAATTGTTTAAAAATTTATTGAATTTGTTATAAACAAATAAGTGAGTGAAAATGGATTCATGGAGATTGACTAAATATGAACTAAATATGAATCATTTATAGTTAGAAACCGTTTTTTAACTAAATTCATTAAAGATAATAAATAATTTGTTATTTTATAAACAATTGGACATATCAGGTATTTATGATGAAATAAATAAAGTTTTTTCTCCTGAGTCCGACAAAAATTATAGAAAAATGGCACTCACTTATCCGATTTAGTCATTCAATAACAATTGATGCTTGTTTAAATAAATTTAATAAACAAATGTATAGTTTGGCTATTTTTAGAGGTAGAAATTTGGTTTTTGCAACGTAATGAACTGTAAATGACTAATTTTTTAACCTCTAGGCACCAAAAATTTTAACAATTTTATCAATCAACTATTTTAATTGTTAAAAATAATTAAAATAGTCTTCTTATGCATTTTTTGTTTAAAAAATGCCTAAGATGATAAAAATTTGTTCATATAATTATTGTTAACAATTGGAATTCTTGATGGTTATGCAGACTCCCTAAAAGTTTAAAAATTAGTCATTTACAAATCATCACGTTGAAAAATTCAAGTTTTTACCTCTAAAATTAGCTAAACAGTGCATTTGTTAATTAATTATGTTTAAATAATTATCAATTGTTATCGATTGATAGCAAAGAGTGATTGGTAAATAATGAGCTGCTAATAAAATCATCGAAACGCAATTTTATCTCCAAAAATTCCTAAGACTATAAAAATTTGTTTATATAATTATTGTTATCAATTAAAATCGTTTATTATTATGTAAACTCCCTAAAGGTTTAATAATTATTAATTTACACTTGATTACGTTGAAAGAATCAAGTTTCTACCACTGAATATAGCCAAACAGTGCATTTGTTAAATAAATTTATTTAAACAATCATCAGTTATTATTGAATGACTAAATCGAATAAGTGAGTGACACTTTTCTATAATTTTTGTCGGATTTAGGAGAAAAAACTTTATTCATTTCATCATAAATACCTGATAAGGCCAATTGTTTATAAAATAACAAATTCTTTATTGTCCTTCATGAATTTAGTAGCAGGGGCCGAAGAGATACTGAGAGAGAAGGTTCTCAAAGCAGGGAACCTTCCTGCAATGGTGGCCGTACACCCCACGTTGTCCTCGACGGGTTAAGGTATGTATACAATCAAACAATTAGCTCAATTTTACTAATAAAATTGCAAAAGAGTTTTTTTTTTAAATTAAATTCGAGCGCTTTTTTGTATCATAGAAAATTTACGTAATATGTACAGATTCCGTTATATGTAGAGTTTCATTAACATTCCCAAGCTAGGGAACACTCTGCCGACATATAAGAAATCGAATGGCTTACCATAAATGCCGCATTAATTCGAGGTTCCTGAAAATTGCTCTAAGATGAATTAAAGTCGATTTTAAGTCGAACTTACCTAAGCATTCTCCTGACGCATTACTGTGAGATGTTGGGGTGGGTTGTGAGTATATACTGGGAGGTGGTGGAGCAGGTGGACCCTGTGGTGGTTGTGATGGGGCCCTATTCACCAGAACGGGTGCTGGACTAACCAGTCGCATTGGCGTTGCAGCTGATCCCAAACCACGGACTCCACCAACCATAATCGACCCATTTTGACCAACTTCGTAATAAGCTGGTATCACTTGGTACTGACCCTGAACCTGTAACAATATTTATTATTTATATAATAAAATTATAATCCTATTCTAAAAAGAAGATGAGGTCGAAGTCGAAAAAACCTAACGCCCTTTCCGGCAATCTGATTCGTTGTCCCGTAAGTATCGATAGTGCTTTTCGACAATCGATCGGTTCGCACGCTAATTTAAATTTTGTTTCGTTAATCATAATTTATCACAATTAAATTAATAATTCATTAACAGTTTATTTAATAATAATAATTGTAATTATAATTAACGTAAAATATATATTACGTAACAATTTTTTAAACCTTTTTAATGCTTTTGTGCAGAAATATGTTAATAGGTTATGTTACCGACACGTAGTTGAGAAGAGTTGGCAAGTTACGTGCCACTATTAGGTTTTAGATATTTCACCTATACAGCTATTATTTTATTTTATAGATAAAAATGGTGATGAAGGAAAGAGGCAGAGAAAAATAAAATTAACAAAAATTTTGTACTAAAACGTATGAAACATAAAATAGTATCACATGATATTTATTATTTTCAAATATAAAATCGAACGCGTGCGTTCGTGCGCGTGTATGTCTTTTTTTATAGTTATATTTCATGATATATTATTTATTTATTTTTCAAATCTATGTTAATACAGAAAATTTGTTGCTATCTCTCAAATAAAAAAATTGTTAAACTTCTTACTTTATATGAGGGTTTTATCCAACTGGTTAGTTATTTTTAATGATTTAATGAGGACAATTTATTTACGAAGTTATGAGTACTTGAATTTGGAAAACTGAAAAAATTTTGAACATGTTAACGTTGAATGATAAAGGGACATGGTAAAGGAGAATGGTAAAAGGATATGACAAGAGGAAATGGTAAAGGTAAATGTTATATTGAAATGGTAAAGGGAAATGGCAAAGGGAATGGTGAATGGTAAAGGAAAAAGGCAAAGGGGGTGTTGAAGGGGAATGGAAAAGGAAATGGTAAAGGCAAATGTTATATTGAAATGGTAAAGGGGAATGTTAAAGGGAAAATGGGAAAGGTATACAAAAGTATATGGAGCTGGAAGGAAAGCGGAGGTTCACCCTTATTATTAAAAAGCAATATTAGTTGTAGTATGTAATTATTTAGATTATACAATTAGGAAATTTTTTTATAAATGTATATTATTCTTTGAAAGATGTTTAAGTATTTAAAATACATAAAAATCTTAATTATAAAATCTTAGAAAAGAAGAAATAAAATATCATAAATTATAACATTTATTTAGAGTAAAGTAAATGCCCGCGCGAAGCGCACGTTCGTACTTGTAGTTTAAATACACGATGTCTAGCGAAATTCCATTTACAAATTCCATTTACAAATTCCGGAATTTCCAGGATCAGAAATAACTTTTTCTCAGTTTTTTCTTGTGATATGTTTAGCCGTTTCAGGTGTGAATTTAAATTAGCATAGCAGCCGGACAGTGAATAGTTTAAAATAAACAATCACGTGTATTATAAAATGTAACTAGCTTTTGCAACGTTTATAAACGAAAAACAAAATATTTTTTCAGTTATAAATAGGTTATAAGACAAAAAAATCTCGAACAAAATTTCCAAAAATTCTCTAAATTATCTATTATCAGATTTGTTTCGAAATATTACTAGTAAATGATGGCGTAGGATACCAAAAATAAATTGTTTTTAGAAAAGATAAGAGGATAAGTTATTTATTCTTGCTTTATGTTTCTAAGTTTCTACAGTAAACCAATTAGATGCCTTCCTTCTGGATTTGAATTTTTTTTTTTTGCAAACTTATTCCACTATATACCAAGTTGCATTTCTTACATCAAGGGTTTAACAAAACAATTAATTTTACAAGTTTTATATGGTATGCTTTTATAAGTTTTGTAAAATGGATTTCTCGACTATAAGTTTTCAAATAATATATTATAATGAACAGAAACATACCGTCTGAGCGAGATTGTTGGCTGTGTCCTGTGCTGCTGCAGCAGCCGCGGCAGCTGAAGAAGGCGTCAAAGGTCTCCTGGGTGGTGGTGGTGCCTGAGCTTGTGGTGGCGCTTGTGGTAGCAACCCTGGATAAACCCAAGGACCCACATTATAGTATTGAGGCACGACCGGTGGTGCTCCAGCAATCAGAGCTCCAACATATGGTTCCTGTCCACTGATGACTGTGTACGGTGCTGTGGGAAAATTCTGTTGCTGTTGCTGCTGTTGCTGTTGCTGTTGAGCTTGCGACGCCAAATACTGTTGTTGCTGTTGCTGTTGCTGCTGCTGTTGTTGTTGTTGTTGAAGTAACTGTAATTGTTGTGGGGTGGCTCCCTGAGGCTGGCTTCGAAACAATTGCTGAAAGAAAAGAAAAATATTAGCTAGATCGAATGATTAATGCTGTCTAATATCTAATTGAGCAATAATTGAAGCTACTTTAAAGATGGATTTGAGATACTTTAATTTTAAAATTAAACTCTGCGAATATGTCTTTGGGCGTAACGTATTTCAAGACTGACAATGAGATACTTGGAAGCCCCCAGTCTTGAGACCGCATATAAACCTTGAGACTGTCTTAAAACCTGAGACCCTCTGAAACCTTGAGACCAACCTTAAACTTTGAGATAATCTGTAAGCTCTCTTTAAGCTATACCGCATACAAAGACCTTGAGACTTTGTTAAAGCCTACATATTATACTTGTATTTCTGTTCAAGGACAAAGAATCGAAATTACAATTTTTCGAGACAGACATTTGTGATAAATCAAAGTGTGATATGCGAATGAGAAAAGGGAGAAGAGAGAAGAGAGTTAAGAGTTGAGAATAAAGCAGTTGTCACATAAAGTCTTGGGAGGGTGCAAAACGTATTGGAAAAGTCAAGACATGCCAGGGTCAACGTTGAATTCTAAGATGATGAAATAATGATTAACAGGGAGGACGAAGAAGAGAGGAACATAAAGCATACACATTGAACAGAGTGAAGTTAAAGCCGAAGTTAGAATCGCGTTCGCGTAGCAGTGTCTAGAGGTCAACGAACCCCTGCGGACGTTCACCGGCAAAGCGTTCGGTTTGGTTCGCTTGTAACAGTGCACCACCACCAGCACCACCTTCATCGTTGGTTTCTCCGGTCCGAACCTTTACTTTTCTTCAATTCTGGTACCAAGCGGACACGACTAACGTGGCTCACTTTTTGGTTAATACTGTCACGAGTAAATAGTAAAATATGTATTTATTCAACTTAAATCTCAAGAGAGGACCACGTTACATAGAATTTAGGATATACGTAGGATGTTGAACATATGATGTAATGTAAGTTTAGTTAGTGTGTTTGTTTTACGCAATCTTTGATTTGTCTTTCAATTAAAGTATGTAGTATTCACTATTTGATGTTAATTCTCTATAGAAGCGAGAAAATTGAAATTTAGTTGACTCACATCAGAAATGGCGCCAAACAAAACACACTTTGTACTCTTCCACAGTCAAGTCGTGCTAATCATAATATAGGTGCTCCAGATAGAAGCACCATTCATTCGGATGGCCAACGCTCTTCAAGTAAAAAGTATAATATATACATATCTAAACTTGTTTTAATAAATATCAGAAACATTCCTTTATAATAACAAAGATTGAATGTACATATACAATTGTAAAAGTGAATTGCTGTCTTAACTCTGAAGAATAACAGTAGGTACGCTATGAACATGTCAATCCATTCCTCTCTTGCAACAAATTAATCAGCTTGGTCATTTATGAGACAATTACGAAATTTCCGTCAATTCCGATCAATTGCCGGTTTTTCCAGGTAATCGTAAAACGATTTATTCGTGTTTTACACACACTTCACTAATTAAAGTATGCAGTTTCACAATTCTCATAAATTAATTTCAAATACAGCAAAAAAAAATTACAAATTTTTCGACTATATTTCCCATCATACTTAGTGCTAAAAAGGGTTTTTAATTTTGTCTTTTTGGTTTCAATATGATCGCGATAACAACGGGTAGATTTTGAAAAATAGTAACATTGAGTTGAAAGTAAAAATCACAACAAGTTATTAAAAATACCACAAAATGAAATTAACTATCAAAGGAATTTGTGACTTTATAAATTCTACATTATGAAATTATTGCTTTATTTTATAACACTCCAAAGTGCTTTCATTTATTTAAAATTTGTACTTTTGTGCTATAGCCCGTAAAAAATGTCAAAAAGTACCTGTTTTTCAATGTTTCAAATTCTGTCATCAGGTCGCGTATCAAAGTCTTGAATTCAGGTGTAAATAAAAATGACTAATTCCACGGTTTTCTTTTAAAGGAAAAAAGGGTAATTATATTTAAATTTGCTTGAACATAATTTTCTGAATCCACATGAAGGCATATTTTCATATTTACCTACTCTAGGATATAATACAGAATTATTCTTTTGAAAAAGAAGAAGAAGAAGAAGAAGAAGAAGAAATGAATATATCAGACTGGTGCCAGCAACATTTTGAGATTCTTGACCTCGTGAAGCGTTCGACCTTGAACACGGTCACGAAGCGGAAGAGAGCGGCTTGGATGGCTGGCTAGAGTTTTACAGGGGGGGTCATTGTCTATTAAGGCCAATGCTGTAACGATGAGGGCCGTAGCGTAAGTTGGCGCAACAACGCGCGACACGCTCCGACCATCTCAAGCAACGATGCGTTTCGGTTATCAACCTCTCTTCTCTCTCGTCTCTCCCTCTCTTCTTTTCATCCTTTTTCTTTCTATCTTCAGGAAGTGATTCCAGTTACGATTAAGTACCTGACTGCAGATATTCATGCATTCGTGAATCGGCTCTACCTGTACCTCAAGACAGGTGACTTGAATTTTTCCTCCGTATAAGTAAAATACAGAGAAAGTTGTAGGAAGATGTCTCATTTGACAGATTTTTTCTTCATGGATAACTTAAAATCACTACGTTCGAATTTCTACTGGATATAATGTAGGTTACGACTTTAATTATTACTATTTTACCAACAGAGTTTAACTAAGGTATCAACTACATTGTAGTGAGTGCATTTTTTTTGTTTCCTCGGAACTTTTTGGATCAGTTTTCTAAAATTTTTTACTTGCTTTTGCGTGACGCGTACCGAATTGCTCCGGTTCCTGTCCTTAATTACCTCGGTACATGGGCAATTAGGGACACATGACACTTATAGACTTTTACACATAAGCACCCCAAACTAGATCGTAATTAGAAACAGGCCCTCAAAGCCACAATGCTTTTTCGAGGGACATAGTTTCTAACGACTTGGGTACGAAGTACCAGTAAATATCTGTTGGGGGTACTGGAGTCGACCTCGAGATAAATAAAAATTGTTACCAGTAATTAGACGACACAAATGTACTACATTTGTAGCACCTTTGCTCGTAGCGAAAGACAGGACAATGACTCTTAACTATGCATGCATTTTCCCCCTCTATATTTTTCATATAAAATCTAAGATTCACGTGTTATACGGTCATAAACTAGATTTCATTACTAAATTGGAACTCTAAGTAAGGTAAATATACCAGAAATCGTGACCTTAGTTCCAGTAATCACAATTACTTTCACATCTATTTTAGTTGCAAAATTTACTGATAAAACTTAAAAATTTGGAAAAGCACTAAAATAATTTCACTATTAGACATTCAACACTGAAAATTAATTAATTTAATCTTCTGAACTGGTCAATTTCAAAGTCTAGGCGTTCTATATTGAATTATTGTGAATTTAAAGTGATGTTTGGCATTATTCAATATCAAACAATTTAATAGTGTATTCGAACCATCTATTTGATAATATTTTTTAAATAAAAACTTTGTACTTTTTTGTTTGTTTTTTATAATAGTCATACTGTAAATTTGGAAAATTTACATGTATGTACATCAAGTTCCATGTTGCCCGGTCTCCGGAAAGATGAGTCTGTTGAGTCACTGTGATTCGTATGGATTCGTAAGGTTTCTACTTGCCGCTCATACTATAATCTGTCATGGAATACGGGTGCTTTATTGATTTTGGTAGTGTTGACGGCTAACATGTTTCGAAAGTAATAATCGATTCCAGAATCGTGTTTAAGGCTTCTTTGCTTTAACAGTTTAACACCTATTCCAGTTTGAAGAAAAGTTACAAACCCAACGTACAATAATTAAGTATTAAGTATACTATATACTTACGTAATTATCTCTTTCTTTAACATCCGCCTTCGATTTTATTCGTTCAGAAGTCTGTTTTAGAGCACTAAAAAAATAAGGTAGACTCCCTTGTAACAAAATATTTTAGCCTTACCCACCTTGAGCTGTTACGTAATTTAGGTACGGTCCGTAACAGTCCGTTTTAGATTCAAAGAGGGCAAATTATCCGTAAGGTAAATTTTTATTTTTTTTAACAATCATAACAATTGCTGTTGAATAGTCGTAGTGAAAAATCATCTTTAGAACAGAAAACATTGTGGAAATAGAAAAGCTCGCAGTCTACAGGTATATGAGGCACCACAGTTTTATTAATGTTTATTAAATATATTAAAAGAAACAAATTAAATATATTTAATTTTTTTTTATAAAACACAGTAATTAATTTGCAACACTTAAATTTATTTGTAAATGTGCTTTGAGGGTGGTTTAACCCCTTCGAATTACAAAGGGCGTGCCTTATGCCGGTAGACCACGATGTTTTCTATTTCCACAATGTTTTCTGTCCAATGTTTTCACTGCGACCATTCAACTGCATCTGTTACAATTATTCACGGCACGTATAAAAGATACGTGTACCTTATTTTATAGTGCTCTAAAACATACTTTAAAAAAAAAATCAAATCGGAGACGGACACTTGGATAGGTAACCTTCCTTTTGTTAGCAATTAAGATTTAATTTTCGCAAATGTGAAATTGTAATTTAGGGCCTTGTTAAATGCATCAGATCATCATCAATTTCATTCCTATTAGAAACTTTTAGCTCATGGGTTGACAATTCAACCAATCAGTTATACACTAACTTACCTTTGACCTCAAGATATTTGAGGATATTTCACTGAATTTCCAATTTCAAAAAAAATTGCAGAGATTTCAAGAGTTTTTCAATTATGTTAAGTGATTGTAAGAGACTTTAAGTTATTTTAAGTGATTTTACAGATTTTCAAGGGATGTTTACGTTCTTTCTGTAATTTTAAACAATGCGTAGGTTTTTAAATAATTTAAAGTGATTTTAAATAATTTTAAGACTTGACGAGAGATTCCAGTAAATTCATGAGAATTTAAATAATGACTGTAGATAGTTATTTCAGAAGATTTTAAGAGAATTCAGTAGATTTTTATGCAAGTGATTTAACGAGTCGTCAACCACTCGCTTTTAGCATTTCCGGTTTGTTTGATAGCCAAAATAGTCAAAGAAAACGAAATAGACCAACTAATAAAATTGAATACCTAGTTATAAATAACTACTTTTTCTGCAAAACTCTTCTTCTTTACTACTTTTTATTTATATTCCTTGATAATTCTCTTTAAGTGCCCCACAATGTAGATTGTAGGGTAATGTCGTTCACACTGTAAAGGATCATAACCAGTAGTTGTTTAATTAAATATAGTATGTAAATATATATATATATATTCATGTAAAAAAGTGTTGTATTGTTGTTGTTTTAAGAAAATGTTACTTTATACAAATAAAAATTTTATTGAGCCGTAGATGTACCTAGTATATTCTGGGTAGGTTTTAGGAATATAAAAATGACACATAAGATGACTTGAAAAGTGGAAAATTGAACAAAAATAACTGTAACAAAAGTGGTAAAGATCTAAAGATCCAGCTATCGATATTACGACAAATCCAAAATACAGATACAACAAGTGAACAGAATCATGGTGAGGCGCAATCCGTTACTTAACCGCGGCGTCCAAGCCAAGCCAAGCAAGCACCGTTAGGTCACTTCGTTACGTGTAGAGAATGCTTATTCCTTGCTGACTGACTGACTAACTGACTGACTGACTGGCTCATGTTTTGTGCCCCAAAAGTCTATTCAAAATCAGGGAATTTAGTTTCAAGTTTTTACTAATATATCCTAAACATTCCTACATTATAAAAGAGAGGCTGCAATTATGTCGAAACATTTACTATAAACTCGAAATTTTGAACTCGAAGTGTGCCAAGCCGGATGAGCTTGTTTTCTCGCTGTGAATTTGTACTGGTTGGTATATGCACTAGTTTTGATGGTTACTTACAATTAGAATCAAGAGAGAAAAATCGGCATACTTTTGTCGGCACATCAAGATTCCTATTCTAAAATGATCATTTATTGCTAATTAATATATTTGGCGCGGAATTTGAACCTCTATTATATCAACAGCCTTCAAAAACATGTACAAAATTGTTATTTAGTCAAAAATTTACCATATTTAGAGTTGTATGAATGATTAAACGAGAATTCGCCTTCTAACAAAAAATTAGAAATTTACAGTTATATAGAAATATTTAAAATAAACAATTAACTAATTTTTTATGTATAAGGAACAATATACTATAATATATAGATACATATTTACAAAAAACTTTCTCAAAATTTTATAAACTAAATAAATACTATGTTACGTTATAAAAATTAGCAGTTATTACCATTTTTTTCCAAATTAACTACTTTTACACTACTATGAATATTTAATAGTGGTTTCGATTTCAAAGAAAAAGACTAAAGTATTTATAGATCGTACGGTGTAATTTTAAATAATTCGGTAATTGATTTAATTTTTTGTTCGAATGCGAAATTTCGTTTAAACATTCATACAACTTTAAACGTACTAAATTTTTGACTAAATAACAATTTTGTAATTGTACGTGTTCTGGAAGGCTGTTGTCATAGTAGAGATTTAAATTTTTAAATGAAATCTTAATTATTTCTGATAGGAAAAAAATCATAAATTAGTACATTTAAAAACAAAGCAAACAACACGTATACGCTAGCAGAAGTGCGCTTTTGGTCCCGTTACTATTTTAATCGATAAATATATTCCGAGTGTCACTAGAAAAAAATTGATTCAAATGGACAATAAGTAATAAAATGCTTTTCTTCATGCTTCATCATTTAAATTAATCATTTTCTAAACAAAAACTATAAGTTTTTACATGTATATTTTTAAATTGAAATTAAGATGAACATTGTGGGATTAATAGTTTTAAGGCATTTCAAGTGATTTAAATGAATTTCAACAAATTTTTAAATCTTTTAAGAGCATTTGGTAATTACCAAAATTTAGTTTCGACAACTTTATGCTCGCAATAATAAGTATTTTTTCTAAAACTTGGCCATTTACCTTCATTTCATAGAGATGGAAGTAAATGACCCAGTTTTAGTGAAAAATATCTATTATTGCAAAAGTAAAGTTGTTGAAACTAAATTTTCTCTTATGATGAATGAGATGAGTAACATACGCGACTTTAAATGATTTTAAGGTTTTTCAAGAGATTATAAGTAATTAAAAAAAATTTCAAGAGATTTAAAATATAAAATTTCTGAAATACTTTGAAATATCTTATTCTTTAAAATTGTATTAATTCTTTAATACTATTCAATCTCTTCAAATTTGTTGAAATATCTTGAAATATTTTGAACATGACAGCCCATAAGTTTCAGGCAAATTAAAACTTTTCAATATGATTTTATTTTCAAATGAGACAAGTTAATTACCTAAAACAATTTTATTTGAAATATTTTTTAAATCCAGTGAACATTGTAATCTTCTTAGTATTTTTTTTTAGTTTTGAACAAAAAATATACTTGAAAACTTTTCACATTCTAATCAATTGTCCGGATGTATGTGTGTAATGTGTATGTACTGTGTATGGAAGTCGTCGTTTTTTGTCGCGTCCCGATTATGAAAACAATAGCCATTCAATTAATTCTGAAATTATGAAGTTATCTTTTAGAAGTGTCACAGCTTTTCTCATTAGATGCCAACCCAGTTGCAAAATTGAATTAAATAAACTCGCACTTAACTCACTATATCAAAAGTCGTACTCTCGCGATTCAACGAGTCTCTTCTCTTTATGTCCGTTTATTCTCTTGATCCACCCTCACCCCCTATTGCAATTCCTAACCCATAACGTGCCACACAACGTTTCACACAACGCTTCTCCACGAACCTAATGTCGCTCAGGATAATAGGAGCTTTCATGAAAAGCCAAGCAAAGTGTGGGTGTGAAAGGAAAGTTGCGTGATAAGGATTTGAACCACACCTTGATACCAGATATCTTTAAAGGGGTGGCTTTTAGCCAAATGACGGGGATTTTATTATTGGATGGCCTTTAGGGTGCGGCAGCATACCTGTAACCTGCCCTCGTGGAATCGGAGATAATAGGTCGCGTTAAATCACTCCTTCTTCCTTCCACATTTGGTCTGGGTTTTATTATTGAAGAAAATAAATTGTCTATGAGAATGAAAAAAAATAGAAAATAAAAAAGCAATCGTCAAATTATATTACCTAGACAATTCAATACAATTATACCTGTCAATGTTTTAACAAGTAAAGAAAAGATGGATTCTTATTGTCCTCATATTTTGGGGAATTTTTTTTCTGTCAAAGGCCGTAGCCGGATAAGAATGGTTGAGTTGCGTCCGCGTAGATTTGATTCTATTTAGGAGTAAATTTCTACTATTATAAAACAAATTTAACCCCAGTGCCAAATTTAAAAAAATAAAAAATAAATTTTCTTAAAATTGGCTCAACCAATTTTGATGATTCAGATATACTTATGTATATTATATGTAGAAGGCATTAAGAAAAAAAATTATTGTATTTTGTAGATCATAATGTTTTTTAATGGTTTTTTATTTTCATCATCACCAGTTTTTTTCTATAATAAACTCATATCCAAAGTAACAACATATATTATTCGGGATAAGAACAAAATGGTACTTCATAGTTTAAAAAAATAAAAAGTAATTTTTGGCGTCTAATTTGTATGTACAGGCCTCCTCATGATAGCGGCCCTCCTGTTAGAGATTCCGTAGAATTGGCGGCACTATATATAGTTGGTAAGGGGATAGAGAAGGACGGGAAGAGAGACGCCTCGAACTCAGCAGTAAAATGGAAAAGTTGCCACGTTTTCATTGTTTCCGATTCTCCCGTATTAGCGGCCGACCAACCGAGCTGGCCGCTAACATGAGAGAGGCTTGTAATTCTACAGAATTGGGGGGTAAAATTAATTTTTAGCTTATGACTCAATAAAAGATAACTATAAAAGAATAAAAGCAGTCACGGTTCGTGACAAAAATTCGCTGAGTCTGTCCATGGAATAATGAAACAAAAATATCGACTACTAGATCATGTAATTGATAAGGAAGTATTTTTGAAGGTTGGACTGTATTTTAAAATTGCAGCATTTCTGCGCAATCAATTATGAAAAAAATATTAAAAACAGATGCCCAACTTTTAGAAGAAATTGTAACGAGAATTTAACAACATTTTGATATTGAAAACATTTTTGCCAGCGAAGCCGAAGAGAAAGGCTGGTTTTTTAAAGAGCTTATGTGTTAAGGTGTTTATAACGAACTTTTAGATTTTCGTACATGGCCGAAATGATGAACGATAGTGACACATTAGTCAGGAATTATATAGATGTTTAATTGATTATAAATACATAACACATTGTATAAATATTACCATATTTAAATATTGATCAAATTTGATTATCTATTTTTACAAAATCATTTTCTCGTAAAATTCAACCGATTATCGGATTAGCGCCCGGATCAATTTTTAAACTCTGTATAAAATCCTAGGATTTGGAGAACTTGCGTTGGATTTTATGGGAAATTTGTTCGCAATCATAAATACATTATGTTCCAAGGTGAATATTGAACTGATATATATATATATATTATAATACATATTTCGATTAAAAGCGCAGAGTTAAAGGACAAAAATTTGATTTAAATAAGTAGATATTAAGGTAGTTTATCTTGAACTGAACTGTGCGATCAGAATAACCTTGATAATTGCAGATCGATCACCCGTACGCATTACATTGAACTCAGAACTCGAGACAAACTAGTTTCTGAGTCGAGAAGACTCGTCTGTCGAGGATACCGTTTCTACTTTAGTAGTTATACAACGTATGGTTTTGTATGGCATAACGGTGAAGATAAAGGATCACCATCTTCCAGGCTTTGCTTGCTGTCCCAGCCAACGAGATTATTGCTTTTTACAAAAATCAACGCGACAGCTATAATTATATATAATGAATAACGATAGATAGACACGAGCTAGAAAGCTTGACACTGAAAGCGTGTCCGCGATGTCGCCTAAATTGTAACTAGAATTAGTTGTTGCGAATTTTTGACGGTACGAGAAAAGAGATTGGAAAGTTTAATGAGCCAAGATCTCAACCATAACGGGCAAAAATTGAAGGAAACTATGTTCGGAAGTCGCCAAAAAACAGTGTGAAAGTATATTGTAAAAAGGTTTAATCGAAAGCATAATTAGTAGAATTGTTTTCACAATTCAAGACAAACTCTATTCTGATCACCTGAAAAGTGTAACTTTAAGACATTGCCACTTCCCGGAAGTTCAATCGACTTTATGAAATTATTTCCATCCATATTCTATTGTAGAAGAGTAAATTCAAGAGAAAGTATTTAAGTTTAAATTATATTTGAAAATTATTTTTCCTGTTGGGTATAGATCGGGACAAACTCAACAATTTTGAGCTTTTAATTTTTGAATGACTCTTTTAAAAATACATCGAGCTCTAAAAAAAAGTGGTCAAACGAAATTTCTCGAAAATCTCGAATGCACTGCTATTGTAAACCTGATTGCCTTCTGAATGACTTTACAAGTTGTAAGAAGGAAAACAGAACAATTGTTGCGAGCTGTTTTTCTAGATTTTTAAAATCACCTCAAATCCTTTTAAACCACTGTACATTTTTTAAAACCATTATAAAATATGATGAACGCTTAAAAGTCGAGTGGAATCACCCTTCGATATAGTTCTTTTTTTTCTTTATACCAAGCGCCTTTCACATCTCGGATTTTTTCGACCCCTCGCCTGTACCTCATCTGGATGACCACGAGTTCTAAACAAGGCTACAATACACATATCTAATAACCTGTCGTCAAGGGGGTTTTCTAAGTTTTCTTCAGCCTTACCTGTTTACGATAATCTATATTATATACATATAGATTATCGTCTACAGTAGTAGAAGAGATGTTAAGCAAACATCTCTGAAATAATCGGCCCAAGTTCACTGAGAGAAACTGTATTATTACGTATATGAGTGTTTATTTAAACACACTTAATTTATATCTTCAACTTTTCAGAGTTTCTATTCTCTTTTGATATCCTTGTTCTTCAAGAGAACGAGGTGTATACACAGAAATTAACAAAGTAACACTAGCGAATCAATTTTTAGAAAGACATTCAGCTATTTTTGCAATCATAGAGTGCATTATTTTTGGCGAATCAATTAGCTAATATTCTAAAATCCACTTGAAATCAATAATTTTGATACTCGGGATCCTATGGCTAGGTCACGCATTAGCGTTTATGTTGAATTTGAGTGCGATCGATATAGATAGTCTCCAAAAGGAATTACCAGCATATAGTAAAGGGATAAATTATCTCCAAGCGTCAGACGTGAAAACAAAACTTGTAAATATAACATAAAGCATAGTTCGAGATTCAAGCTGCTATATTAGGTACCTATATATTCAGTTAGGTTCAAATGTTGATTGGAAAGCAGGAAAACTCTCTCATGCAAAACAAGAAAACCGATATTAAATGCATTTTTCATGAAATTTTATAAAATTATACGTAAAGTTTTAATAAATCAGCTTATCTCAGTCGTACCTATTTCTGAAATCTAATAGTCGCATATAAGAATGGAAAGCATGTAACCAGCAATGCGGAAAATGAAAAGCCCATTTCCACATAAACTCGTTAATCTTCATATGATATTCAATCTTTACAAGTATCAGAATATTCTTCTAAATAAAATTAGCGCTTTTATTTCAGTGTTATTACCGATTGCAATTACTGCTTTTTTATAATTTTGTCGGATAATTTCAATTTTTGAATTGGCTCAATAAAGTAATAGTAGTAATAATCAGGGTCTACCCTCTATCTATTTGGTTGTGTTTTCAAATTTTCAATTTCTTTCCATTTTATATTTATATTATATTTTTTTCTTCCTTGTCATGTAACGTGATAACTAAACAAATTAATTAAAATGCCACTTCGTTTTTTTTTTTTGTTAATTACTCTCACACCTCCCTATTTCTCTATTAAAATTCACTTGGGAGTGCGACACCTCGTACCCGATTATTCATTTACTGAATTTTCGTGACAAGTAGACAGAATCTATCATTTACGAGCAACAACACGCGATTTTGAAAGAGAAATACATCTCAGGGAGTAAAACAGTCAAGCATGATTTGTTTCGTTGAGGATAACCCCTCAAGGATTCTCTGACGTCTGGACACCCCGCTGACAAAGAAAAATTGTCAAATTGTTTTACTAAGATAGTATTACATGGTGGGCGCCTCACTGGGGCCGAGTTTATTAGGCCTTTATCACGAGCTAGCTCCACCGGAGAGCACACAAATGAAAGGAACGATTGTTTGCCTTAACTTTGCCTCTCGTCACCCCACTTCACCGCTTCACCCGCCAAGAAATCGACACGCGTTTAAATGTACATGCTCGTAATTCTTGTTTGGGCGAAAATCAACTCATTTGTGTTGCACTTGTATGCACACCCGCTTCCCAATCTTCTTGACAAGCCCATTATTATAGATTATTATAGAACGATAAGGTGATATCGGAAATAAGTACCGAACAAAGGTAATTCAACATGCGCGTTTAAATAAAAAAAAAAAAATAATAATAATTCTGGAAGGTACGAATAATCAGGTGATCTGATTATTCTGAAAATACAATTATAATACCACTAAATAACTGAGAATAAAAATTCCCGATTAATAAACTGGTCAGACAACTCTAAATTTTAAGAATTTACAATTGAAAAGTAAGCAATCAAAAATGCATTTTGAGAATTGGGAAATTAGATTGTTGAGAAAATTTTTTATTTCTATTGAAAAATCATGAAAATGGCATGAATGTTCTTTCGCTGTATTAATCTTAATATACATACTAGAACATCACACCGCGCTTCGCGCGCCTATATGATTACTTCATGTTACGCACTTGTGACGATTCCACGTGACCATCTCTGAACCAATCAGATCACGAAGAAACTGCGGACACTCGACAGGTCATCTATTTTTTAAGAAAGGATTCGGGCTTCATTAAAGTGTGATCACTAGTACGATGGGTATTTGCGCACCCAGCAGATAGGCCTTCTTCTGCATTATACCACCGTTATCATCACGAAAAGCTTAGATATATCGAGGCAAAGATAAAGGGACGTGCCCATCAGAAGAGAATGGGCGCATCGCATCGGTTTGATTTTAAAATGTTCCTAAGGGAGTGGAGCGACCTTTGCGAAATGCTACCGTCTTTCTAGGGCGCGAATGTACTCCTCAAACTCGTAAGTTTGCCCATGTAGATTCCCACCTACACCTACATTTAAGTTATAACGATTTGACGCTACAAGAAAATCTTCCATTTTAAATACAGACAGAATCTAAGAGACATATACAAAGACAGTAGCATACAGTTGTCTCGGAGGAACATGGACATATTGAACATGTACAGGGAGGTGTGACGCGATCGTGTAACACGACACGCTTATCCATACGACCTTATAGGCGTAAGTGTGCGTCAAAGGCTGCTTTGCATTAACCCTCACCGCACTCACCAACACCACCACCAATTCCTTCTTTTATAACGTTATATGTAACAGAACAGTTTATCTACTCAAGTCGGTCTGTCGTTCGTTCTTTCGTTCGATCGATCGATAAGAGCCTTCTATGTACCTATACATTTATCCATGTATGAATTATTGTACAATTCCCTGGCTGATCGACGCCAGTAAAACGGTCTACGAAGCACGTCAAAAAGGAAACGAAACAATCAACAGGATGCAGACTGAAATTGGATATCAGTTTTTTGTCTCTGACTCAGATCTAGGTCCTCTTTTAGAACAGGAATTGTCTTAAGGAAGATACAATTTTCAACACTGATGACTCTCAGTTAAATTTACAGATGTTTAATTGACGAAATGAAAACTCCTCCAGAACAATTTGCTCGATTACTATTAGTAACTATTTGATCAGATGCTTGATCATTTCACCACCCTAAACAAGTGGATAGATCAATTTGAAATCAAGACAGTTTCACCTCTTCGCAATAAACGATTTGCATTCGATCATCTGCGAACGTGACAAGTTTTACATACACATTTCTTACTTTTCCAATATCATACCCCATTACCTGATTCGTAAAAAAAAAAGAGTAAAAAAAAAAGAGACTTGAAAAACTGAAAATTTTGAAGATGAATGTAAATAAGCATCACTAATATTTCCAATTTCTGATATAGGAAAACTTGGAGTTTGAATGCTTTTAAATTGAATGTGACTCAACTTTCAAAAGCATTCAAGTTAAAGTGTCAATCAAATATTCAAATTTGAAATAGATTCAAGAGCTTTCATTGGAAAGCACTGAAAAATCGAACGAAAACTCTTCCAACTTAGAGAGGTTTACGAAATTCCAATTTGCGATGGTAATTGTGAATCACTTCAGGGTGTCGCGTCGCGTAGCTTAATTCAATTCACAGCCTGCTTCCTCGCTATACAATCTCATGAAAGACGATTCGCGTAATTCCTAGGATCATTTTAACAACTTTCAGTCAACGGTACAACTGTCGACCGTAAAAGCTAGATCGACCGTTACTCCTGCGATCTCTCGATGCAGCTCTCGTTCATCTTGAGGAAAGAAGTACTTTTTAGATGAAGAATAGAAAGTCAGACAGTGAAGAGTCGCGATTTAACAAATAATAAATTAATAATTATTGATTCTGAGGTTAATAAAGTGTCCAGAGAAACTTAATTTTCATTCTGAAAGATTATTGTTTAAAATAACTCTTCGACCAACAAAGAGATATAAGTTAAAATAAAATAATTTTCCTTATACTAAGTGATATTTGATATTTTTCATAAAACAAGAAGTTTCCAAAAATTTTAATTATTTATTTTTTGTAAGTTTTGAAAAAAAAAATTTGCACAACTTTTTTAAGAGCTAGAAATGATGACAACTGGAACAGCAGGCGAGGTCAAATTTGATTTACCGACTTTAATATTGAAATTCAAGCTTAGTTAGCTAATGAAAAAATACTTATTCTCGCGAAAACGTTTTATCAAAGACGAGCAACAAATCCTATACAATTTTCTGCCCAGTAACAAGACACATAGACATCATCAATACGTAGAAGAGGAACAGCGAAGACTAAAAGGAAAGTATTATGATAGCGCGCAGAGCCAACGATTTTTTTTTCTTTACTCTTTTTCACATTAATAAGTGTAAGAACACCTTCTAAGACCCATATCGCATCAGCGAAAAATTTGGATACTCAGACTTTCCCTTCTTTTTGCATGGACAATTTTTAAAATTTCCTGACCATATTTAACCTCGAGGATCAAAATTTTAATTTAAAAACTTTATACTCAATTTTACAGATATTAAATGGTTTACATTAACTTCGAAGCGTTTTAACGGAGTTTAAGAGATTTCTAATTATTCCAAGGATTCATCAAGAAAATATGGGTTTTCTTATAAAATTTTAAAGAGTTAAAAAAAAATCAATAGATTCCAAAGAATTTCCAAAGATTATTAAAGATTAAAAAAATGTTATGGCACTTAATACGACATTTATGTTTGAAAAGAAACGGAATTTTTCTGGATATTTCAACGGATTCTAAGAAATTTCTGGCGATATCGACGGATTATAATAATATATTCAATAATGACAATAATAAATCCCCAAAGAATAAAAATTTGTATTTCCCTAAATTATAAAATTCTCGGGAATTTTTTATTTCGGTAAATTTACGTGATCCCTTTACCTCCATCTGTATGAAAAGGAGGTAAATGCCCTACTCTTAGAGAAAAAAAAAAAAATAATAATAATAATAAGTTATTATGGAAATAATAAAGTTACTTTAATAATTTTTGCCTTGTGTAGAAGAATATTGTATAGAATATTTTAGAGTTAAAAATCTTATTTCATTGAATAGAACGTGGAAACTTGAGGAGTATCCTTTATTCAAGTTAACGTATGCAAAATTTTGTGCTAACAGAGAGCGAAACGGAAGAAGCTGTTTCCGCAGTGGCTGTTTCTAGCTTGGTGCCGTAAAAACTGCGGACGGAAGTTTCGTCGATAAGAAGCATCGCGATCTGTTGAGCGTGACGTATTGAATTTGCACAAGGTTTACTCTCAAGTGCGTTAAATTTCGTTTAAAAACGACAAAGTATAATATTTGCCACTTTTTACAGCACGTTAAAACGAGTAAATATAAGAAACACATTGGTATGAGAAACATACCAATGTGCGACTACGGCTATAATTATACATGTGTCTAATAAATAGATTTAAAAAAGAATAAACTACGAATCAATTTCTTCATATATACTTATAATGATACAGTAGTAATATCTCATTAATACAAATTTGTTGATATAATGCAACAGAATATTGAATAGTTTTTTACGTTGAAATCAAACATCGCGCATCGGGTAAATATAGGGAATATTCCCAACACTTTTGACACTTAATTATTTATGAAAATATAAAAGATGGTTATATTCATATACTGAAAAATTTAATAACTTGTGTAATATTGACAAACACGGAAAAATATATTTCTAGGAACTTGAAACAAGTTTTCATGAAAATTATTATTAAACTATACTATATTTTATGATTATATTATTTTCATAATTTTTAATAAATAGAGATTTAAAAGGATTTAAACAAATTAAAAGAGTTTTTAGTAATTTCAGTAAATTTTAAGAGGTCTAACAAATTATAAGAAGAATACTAAAACATTTTTTATTTCCAAATTACTTCAAAATTTTGAAACTTTTTTGAATGTTTTGAAATTCATTAAAATCACTTGAAATCTTTAAAAATCCTTTGGCATGTTTTAATAACTCTGAAATTTCTTGAAAATTCTTTAATATGTTCATATTATTTTTAAATCCTTCGACATTTTTGAACTTCATTAAAAATCCCTTATAATATTTACAAATATTATAAAATAATTAAAAGTCCTGAAAGTATATAATATTTTTTTTTGATTCCTTAAAAGCTTTTTAAAATCACTTGAAATCTCTCGAAATCGCTTTAAACTTTCTATGAAATCTTGTAAAATCTCTTGAAATATCTTTAAATTCCCTAAAATCATTTAAAATCTTGTGAGAATTCTTGACAATCCTTAAATTCTTAGAAATTATTTTACAGTTCTTTATGAATTTTTAATATCATTTAAAATCCTTTGAGAAAATTAAAAAAATGTGTAAATTAATTTAAAATCTTAGAACTCCCCTAACTTCTATAAATATTCTTTAAAATAACTTGAAATCTATTTATACCACTTTAAATTCTCGTGAATTTCACCAAAATATCTTCGTCCTTTACGATAACTTATAATTTTTTAAATCTTGTGAAAGCCTTGAAAAATCATTACATTCTTTAGAAATCTTCTTTTAAATTACCCTAAAATCAGTGAAAACTTGTTTAAATCTGCTTAAATTCCTTAAAATCTCTTGAAATCTTTTAAAAGTTATTTAATATGATTTAAAATCCCTTCAAATATTTAAAAAAAAATTTAAATACTCTAAAATTTTGAAAAACTTTCGTAAACTATATTGAAATTCTCTAAAAATTTCTTAAATTTACTTATTGTTTCTATATAATTCATACCCCTTTTTTATAATAGGACTTTCTTTATCGGAAAATTAAATAGTTTAATAATCAAATATAGTGAATAATGATTCTGCAAAATAGTTTCTTAATCCTGATGAGCTATTGACCAGTTTTTCCTAGGTGGCGTATTTACTTGGTCATTTTTTGAGTAAACTAGCAAGGCCCTGGCCAGATTTCCTTAAATAGAGCAATATTCTGCCAAAGCGTTACAAGCCTTGTGTAGGCCTTGCCAGTTAACCTGGTTAGCACCACACCAGAGGTAGGGAAAACTGAGCAAGAAATATTGATCACACATGTGTTTCTCGTAAAGGAATGTCTCATGGTATCATCTATCTTTCCTAGAGGTACCCTTATCTCTTTTTTCTTGTAGCAGTGTTCGTTTGCTAGGAATATATAATTGCGAAGGTGGCTCGTATTACGATGGAAGTTTCACATTACCGCTGAATAGGATGGTGCAAGCCTTGCCTTGTTGCATCGACAAGATAGAGCAGCAGCTTCGGTCTTCTTACGTTAGTTAGCACTGCTACTTAACTCGCGTCAGCTATCTGTGTACGTATCTATCTAGCTAGTCGTTATATAGATTTACAATTAGAAATCTGTCTAGTAGCAGTAGCACCACTACCCGTGCAGAAATTGCTAAATTTGTTCCCTATTACAATTAAGGCCCCGATTGGTCATATTCTTTATGGCCAAGATACGACGAATGACGTGACTCTGACTGGGGCCGGATCAGGTAGCCACAATATCAATTAATTCCTTAAAGATACCGATGCAATATACTTTAGTGAACATACGCATGAACATATGCTTGAGATTTAAAAAATCGAGTTTTTATTTATGTGAATCCTTATAAAATAAAACGTAAGTGTGAGGCATGTGCTAATGGAGGGAAAATTTTCATCATTCAGGTGTAACTTAAATAATTGATGGGGTTCAAACCAGATCTGGTTGCCAATGTGGGCCATCTATTGTGGTCCCGGTTGGGTACCGCATTTCATTTTGAGTCTGTTACGACTAAATCGACTAGAAACTCTATAGTTTAAAATAATTTTTTCGTTTCTCTGTACAATACTGGTTTCTCTGCATTATACTGACCAGTAGACTTGAGACTTATTCCACTGCTAATCTGTCTCAACAAAATGAGGCGTTAATGAGCTACCAAACAGCGGACGAATTCCTTTAATTTATTCTCAAAAGAATAACCAGCACTTTCGTGTCAGCTAACTATAAATCGATGCCTGTCACTATACAGAAGAAGAACTCGATTGGCCGGCGTAGCGTGGCCTGGCGTGGCGTGGTGCGGACGATAGCGATGGCAAATGCAGAACTGTGAAGAGACTGCAGAAGATTGTAATTGTTTCACATGTCTATGTAAGGTCGTAATTACAGAGGGGGATAAATCACGACCGTGCTATGCGGTTAGACCTTGTAACTAGGTTTCTATCTGTTCGTCCTGAGTCCGGAGTCTTGTGTCCAGAGAGCCTACTGACTTGGATGTCTATTATCTTTAAACATGAGACTACATGTGAATCACTAGGTGTATTTAAAACGAATTAGAATAAGTCATAATAGAGACAATTTCCAAGCGAAATTGTTGCCCTTCTTAATTCGAAAAATGACTTTTATTTCTTATCACAACGCGCAATCACTGAAACCATGCATAATTTTAAAACCAAAATTTAATCGTAACGACTTAAAGACTTGTATGTAGAGGAGGAGGTTGACGTTTTTAAGCAAATGTATTTACACAAAAAGAAGAGCGTTTTTAAACTACAATTAGTGATAACTACACTACATCTACACTTGCAAAAATTTCCAGTCTTTAAAGGAGAAACTGTTTCATACAAATGAGATACCTTAGATTTTTGTAGTTGTGATACTTGAGAAGTAAGAAGCCTTGTACGTGTTTTAAAGCGAAATTAAAGTAACTAGGAAGCAATGTTCAACAAGCTGTTGAAACAAGAGAACGCAAAGTTCTAATTTTGTCCACACTTTATGAATACTTAAGATGTACAAATCCTTATAGTCTAGTACTAGTCGCTAGAGAACCCTGAGGTTACTGCCTAGAGTAGGGGCAAGTAAGGGAGAATCTCATTCTCATACGAGCGGCTTCCACGAGCTACTGAGCTTTTGAATCTTAATCGCTACAATCTGACAATGAAAACGAGATTATATATATGTATACATTCGGAATCTCTTTGCCAGCAGTGTTAAAC
>UCOK01006594.1:0-19615 GCA_900474325.1 Synergus umbraculus | reverse complement strand
GGATAATGGGGACTTAGAAAATTTTTTGAGTGCCCCCAATAATAAAGACGGCCCTGCCCCCGTATTTAATTTAAAGAGTAGATTTCGGGATAAATAAAAGAAACTCACCAAATATTTCGGGTCTGACGAAATCCTAGAGTGCATCTTATAAAAAATGCATCGCGTTTTTCTTGAGAAAATGAATATTTTGACTACAAATATTCATTTTCTGAAACGGAGAAATGCACACCGAGCAGACAAATCGCGGGAAGAGATGACGATTTTCAAAGTCACTCCACTTTTCACTATTTTATAGACACAACACCGTCACTAGATGAAAAAAACCTTCTGTACGCGGTCCTTCCACAATATAAACTTTCAAACTCTGAAAGAGACTTTGCGGAACTTTGCGAAATAAAAATTTGTCGCGTCAGGAACTTTTTTGATATCACTTGACATGTCAGAAATATCACAAAGATGGAGGCCAACCATCATTGAGTGCATCACTTACGCTCAAACAGTGCAAACGGGCATTTTTGGAACTAAAACGATGAATTTCGATTGTTGATTGGTTGGCCTCCATCTTTGTGATATTTCTGACATGTCAAGTGATATCAAAAAAGTTCCTGACGCGATAAATTTTTATTTCGCAAAGTTCCGCAAAGTCTCTTTCAGAGTTTGAAAGTTTATATTGTGGAAGGACCGCGTACAGAACGTTTTTTTCATCTAGTGACGGTTTTGTGTCTATAAAATAGTAAAAATTGGAGTGACTTTGAAAATCGTCATCTCTTCCCGCAATTTGTCTACTCGGTATGCATTTCTCTGTTTCAGAAAATGAATATTTGTAGTCAAAATATTCATTTTCTCAAGAAAAATGCGATGCATTTTTTATAAGATTCACTCTAGGATTTCGTCAGACCCGAAATATTTGGTGAGTTTCTTTTATTTATCGCGAAATCTACTCTTTAAATTAAAAATTAAAAAATTTTCTAAGTTTTCATTATCCAACGCAAGCTTAGAAATCTCTTTAAAAAATTCTACAACATTTTTATAAAATCAGAAAAATCTCTTAAAATTTCTTAAAATTATTAGAAATCTCATTGAATTCCACAAAATCTGTAAAGAATCATAAAAATCTTTTGAATTCGCTTAATATTCCTCGAAACACGAAAATATTAGAAATTCGCTTAAAATGTGTTGAAATCTCTTAAAGTTCTTAGAAACCTCTTCATCTTTCTCAAAATTAAAAAAAAATCAAATCCCTTAAAACTCGCTTTCAAAAATCTCTTAAAATGTTATGAATTAAGTTAAAATTCGTAAAAATCACTTGAAAATTTTCAAAATCCACTAAAATTCTTAGAAATCTTTTGAAATTTCTCTCTAAAAAAGGTAGATTGTTTAACGAAATGTCTATAAAATCTCACATAAATTATTGTTTCAAATGTACTCTCTAAATTTTAATCAGCGAAATTTCATTGCTTTTTGAATGACTTGAAGTTGTAAGAATTAAAGTAAATAATCGAGGGCGTAGGGCGCGCGTTGGTCTGCTAGTATGTATTTATTTATTTACTTATTTATATATTTTGTAATAAATTCAAGTAAAGTTCACACACACAACACACTTGCATTTGAATCTATGATTTTCTTTCAAGTGCAATGCATTTATAACTGCATATACACTTTGCTTATACTATATGTAATAAGCATGTTTTATTAAGTACATATACTTATATATTGTTATAGGATTGGTATATTTGAACATATAAAGTAACATATAGATTTGAAGTATACACATTTTCTCTAGCCAGTGGACACTGGCACATTTTAATAATGCTCGGTCTTCCGGGAACTGACTATAGACAGCCTTAACTCTGAAATATTGCACCACTCAGTATTAAATTATGTTCTAAAATTACGACCAAGGAGTTTGCCTCTTGGTACAATGTTTGCTTTTGGGGAATATGATCAAGTCTCTTTCTGAACACTCTTGTCAGGTTGGAAAACTTTATTTCGCTAATAAAAGCAACCAAAATTTACTCCAGGTTTTAAGCAAAGAATAACATTTTCAAATCATCTATAATTTTCTCTCATTTTACAAAAGATTTCCAGAGATTTTACACAATTTTAAGAAATTTCTTGTGAATTTATAAGCAATTCAAAATGATTTCAAGGATTTTAATGAATTTAAAAAGATTTCGAACAGATTTCAATAAGTGATGTTAAAGAAATACTAAAGATTGGATGGAATTAGAAAGACTTATAACGATTTCAAGTTATTTGAATGATTTTTTTAGGAATTCAAAAATTTAGGATTTGCAAGAAATTGCATAAGATTTCAGAACATTTTTGGTGATTTTTTAAAGAATATCAAGCGAGTTATTTAAAGTTTATTTGAAAAAATCGTACATATCTTAAAAGTTGCAAACCTGATTGATTTTTTAGAAAGAAAACAAAATAATCGTGTTCATTTTTTGATTTGCTCTCGTTTCTTAAAATTTCACGAAAACTTCGAAATTCATTAAAATTCGTTAAATCTTCTTTAAATTCCTAGAAATATTTAAAATCTCTTAAAATCATTAAAAAAAATTCATTCAATTTCGTGAAATTTTTTAAACTTTTACAAATTTTTCTAAACATTAGAAAAACCTCTTAAAATTCCTTAAAATTATGAGAAATTTCATAAAATTTAACAAAATCCTAAGAAATGCCAAAGTCTTTTAAAAATCATTAAAATCTCTTGAATGAGAACGTTTAAAATCCCTTAAGGGCATGTGTTATTTTGTCACAAGAGCATCTTAGTTTCCGCAACTTTACGTTGCGCTGAATAATAAATATTTTTTGCTAAAACTAGGCCATTTATCCGTGTTCACGTTCTTGACGGATGTTGACTATAATTTTTTTGAAAATGTAAAAATTGTATAAAAAAAACCCGGGTTTAAAAACTTGCTCATATGGTAAGTAACACATACCCTTAAAATTCCATGAAAAACTTCGAAATTCATTAAAATTCGTTAAATCTTCTTTAAATCCCTAGAAATATTTTAAATCTCTTAAAATCATTAAAATATTCGTTAAGAGCATGTGATACTTTGCCACAAGAGCATTTTAGTTTCCGCAACTTTACCCTGCTCTGAATAATAAATATTTTTTGCTAAAACTAGGCCATTTACCTCCGTCTGTAAGAAACGAAGGTGAATGGCCTAGTTTTAAAGAAAAATATTTATTATTACCAACGTAAAGTTGCGGAAATTAAATTTGCTGTTATGATAAAGTATCACATGCTCTTAAATTCCATGAAATTTTTAAAAATTTTACAAAATTTTTTAAACATTAGAAAAACCTCTTGAAATCCCATGAAATCTTTAAAAATCCCATAAAATCTTTTAAAAATCATTAAAATCTCTTGAATTCTCTTAATATTCCTGGAAATTCTATGAGAACGTATAAAATCGCTTAAAATTTTTACGAAAACTGTCGAAATTGCTTAAAATTCGTGAAAATCTTTTAAAATTCTATAATAACAATTAAAATACCTTTATATTCTTTAAAATACACTAAAATGATTACAAATCTCATCAAATTCCATGAAATCCTTAAAAAAATCATAAAAATCTCTACAGTTCTTTTTAAATTCCTCGAAATTTCACGAAAACATTCGAAATCGCTTAAAATTCGTTGGAATCTTTTGAAATTCTTTAAATTCTATTAATATTATCCCTCAAAATTGATATTAACTTGAAGATTGTAAGAAGTGCACCAAATAAATTTTTTTTTTTTATTTTAAGGATTTTTAGGTAATTCCTCCTTAAAATATTTTACGATTGTAGGAATTTTCATTTACTAATAGAGTAAAGTTAAATAATAATCGTAAAGAAATATGACCGGAATCCATATCGAATAGGTGCATAATTTTGAATTAAGCCTCTAAAGATAAAATCTAAAGGCGCCAGGAATTTGCCCACTGGACCTGTATAACTGATTATCCATGATGATAACTCTCTCAAGAATCTTAAACCGATAGAGATAGGGTATAGAAATACTATTATTCGTGTAGATATACCTATGAATGTAGAGATACTAGACAGGTACATACATATACATATATTTATATGTATACAATATATGTATAATAATATAATGGGTTAGTCATCGAGAAATCACGAAACGTTCCCCATACATATATATTTATGGGTGAGCATCGTCACGAAATTTCTTCATTGTCAACTTTTCTCTATTACAATGATAAGCAGTCTTTCTATGAATAACAACGTACTTGACTATTAGCTACTAAAAGATTTTATCTCTCGGACATAACCTCAGACGCAGAGGATGAGGTCTTTTAAAAGAGGCAACAAATCTGGCATTGATTAAAGGCTCTTTTATCCAGAGGATGACGCAAAAGTTTATTAAAAGAAAGCTTATGGAATATAGATAAAATATTTAAATAGAAATTGTATGATGTTTTGAAAACTCGAGGGGTATATTATATCCCTTAAAACCTTGTTTTAAATAATTTTTAAAATAATGACAAAGGATTATGTAAGAATTTAAAAAATTTTATGAGCTTTCAAAAAGAATTAGATAGTTTTAAAAATATTTTAGGGATTATCAGAAGATTTAAAAGGTTTTTAAAAGACTTTTAAGATTTCAAGAGCTTTTAAAGAGTTCGAAGAATTTCAATTTTTTTTTTATTTTAAGGGATATCAGAAGATTTCAATATCAAATGATATTAAGGAATATCAAAAGATTTCAATGTATTTCAGAAAATGTCAAGGCTTCTTAAAAATATTAAGGGATATTAAAACATTTCAAGAGGTTTTAAAAGTAATTAAGGAATGTCAAAAGATGACAAAAGATTTCGAAACAAAAGATTATAAGAGCTTTCATAAAAGAGTTTGAGGGATTTAAAAAAACTTCTAAGTTTTACGAAAATCGAGGAAATTCAACAAAATGTCAAAAGCATTTTATGAGGTTTTAAAAAAATGTCAACAATGTTTTAGGGGATATAAAATAATGACAAAGGATTTTGTAAGGATTTTAAAAATTTTAAAAGCTTTCAAAAAGAATTCGATGGCTTTTAAAATATTTTAGGGATTATCAAAAGATTTAAAAGTTTTTTAAAAGACTTTCAACTTTTAAGATTTCAAGAGCTTTTAAAGAGTTCGAGGGATTTCAATTTTTTTTTATTTTAAGGGATATCAGAAGATTTCAAAGATTTTTAAAAGATTTTTAAGATTTCAATATCAAATGATATTAAGGAATATCAAAAGATTTCAATGTATTTTAGAAAATGTCAAGGCTTCTTAAAAATTTTAAAGGATATTAAAATATTTCAAGAGGTTTTAAAAGTAATAAAAGAATGTCAAAAGATGACAAAAGATTTTTAAAAAAAATTTAAGATTATAAGAGCTTTTATAAAGGAGTTAGAGGACTTTAAAAAAAACTTTTAAATTATACAAACTACAAGAAATTACAACAAAATGTTAAAAGCATTTAAAGAGATTATAAAAATATTTGTTAAAAACTAAAAAATAAATTTGTGAATGTAATATGCGCATTTAGGTAGCGAAAGCACATAAAATATAAAATATCAAGGCTTCAAGGAGGACTTAATCAAAAGAAATAATGACCAACTTATTACTGAATAAATTAGGAACGACAGCTTAAGACCTTGATGTAAGATACTGGCTATAATTAATCCCAATAAACATTATTTTTTATTAAAATATATTATAGGAAATAACTCATTTTAAAAATACATAGTTAATTAGTTACCCAGAATCTTTTTACATGTTATGACAATTTTTCTTCTCGACTTGCTGGAAACCTGACAATAAACTGAGTGATTTTCAATATTTAACTGACATTTAGAAACAAGAACGATCCAAATAATTCACCAGAAAAATAAATAAAAATATTAAAAATAATAAATCAAAAAAATCTTCAAAGCAGTTATCATCAAAATTGTGTATTAAATTACTCTTTCTGCCTGATTGAGTATAATGATTCTTTTTCGGTCTAAAACTTGATGCTTGAAATAACAATCTTCATAAATGTTAATTAATCTCAGTTGCCCGAAAACCATTCGACAAAGTCTGCCTCAAATTGAGTTTCACATCATCAACTAAAGAACAGGTCGACCCAAGAAGTTGTAAAAAAAAACAAACCTAAACAAAATATCGACATTTTCTCATAAACAAGCTGCATTCTCATTAACATTAGCATTTAAAATAAAAAACTCAAATTTGCTCTTTCTATATCTTTTCTGAAAGTTCTACAGCCAAACCCGTGGGACAATTGTTCAATAGAAAAAAACTGAAAGGGAATAAAAATATATTGAAGCAAAAATTCATCTTGCACAGATAAATATTCTGAATTCTAGAAGCAAAGACTGAGTTACTTCGGTAAAAATCAAAGCGAATCGGACGTCGTCAGATTTAGGAGGCGAAGGTTTGTTGAAAGCTTCAAAGAAAACCGCTTTGCTTCGAGTTTCAGGTAGATCTGCATCGAGTCCTTCTACATTCCGCTCACCGGACGTTTTTTGCAATCGAGACCCAATGAGACACGCTAGGCTTTCATTTATCGCTTTTAAAAGTTTATCAGACTCTCCAAGTTCTTTAAATTAAGTCGGAATTAATTTTATTTTCTTCCTTCTTTATTTTTCCTAAATAAAAAGCAAGACCAAACATTTTTTATGTTTTGAATTTCGAATGACACAATTTGGGAAGTCTCTCCTTCCCTCAATACAAGAAAAGACAAATAAATATTTCTTTAACTGGGTCACTAGAAAAAAACTAATTTCAAAATATTTTAGGGGCTTTCTAAAAATTGAGAGGAATTACAAAAAATTCCAAGGCATTTAATGTGGAATTTGAGTTTAAAAAATATTTTTATTAATTGTAAAGTAACGAATTTTTATCAGTTTTTTTTGTATTAGAAGCAGTTTAAAAATGTTTTAAGAAAGTTGAATGAATCTTAAGGATATACAAAAAAATTAAGATTTTTTGTAGGATTTCAAGAGATTTCTTTATTTTCATGGGCCTCGTACGATTAAATCTCAGATATATTTTAAATTCCTTGAAAGCTTTAAAAAAAGTGTTATGTTTTTTAAAATTGTTTAATTTACTTCAAATATCTTTAAATCTATCGAAATCTCTTAATAATCCTTAAACTCCTTTGAATTCTTTTAAAATCCCTTAAATTATTTTGAAATTCTATATTAAATATCTTGAAAACTTCAAAACGTCTCTGAGATCCCTTAATAGTATATCTATTACTTGAAATTATATGCAATCCTTCAAAAAATTAGAAACATTAAAATCTCTTAAAATCACATTAAAAATGTCGAAATTGCTTAAAATCCATTCCACAAGGAAATTTACAATATCTTAAAATTCTTTGAATTCCCTAAACTTCCTTAAAAATCTCTTCAAATTTCATGTAATTCTTTAAAATTCCAGGAAATTTTTTAAATATAAAAAATATCTCTTGCAAACCCTGAAAATTCCTTAAAATGATCGAAAACCAATAGAATCTCAAAGAATGCCTGGAAATTCTTTATAATCCCTCCACATCCTTGGAAATCTTCTAAAACCTATTAAATATATAATCTACTATGTACTATGAACAAATTTTGCAATATTTGCATTTATTAAGATCGCAAACTTAGTAAAAGCGAAAAGAACTTAAACTAACGAAAGAAACGTTATCGAAAGAGAGGCAGTGATCTTGGACTAAATACGTCTTCGTAAAACGAGATACTTGAATTCGAGGAAGGGCCATGGGGGGAAAGCTAGAATATGCCGCAGATGTGCAGCGGATAGTGTGCCAAAAATGTGCCAACACGGACAAGAGATATGCAAGTACCAATTTAACCGACTCCGAGCTTTTAGAGTAATCTGCTAGACCTTGAACACCGCCAAGCACTTCCTTTCACTTTTTTTTTCCTCTTTTCGCAAAGAAAAAAAGAAACAAAAATAAAAACAACCTTATGTTGTGACGGCAAGAGAATTTTCGACTATGCTATTTCCAAAATCTAAAAGGGGATCGCTTTCCTTTTAGATAATAAAACCACGGCCCAAGGGATAAATTTCATACTACTAAAGCAAGTTGGAAAGCGATTTTTCCCATCATTTGTGAAACTATTTGAGCTTTGCGCCAGCTGGCGTTTGGCGTCAAACTTCCACAAATTGAAAATCGCAATTTAGGAAAAGTTTTAGAATCTTCGCTTCAGGAACGCCACCGACCCGAGAACAAAAATCTTAAGAAAATCCCAAAAACATTCTAAACATTCTAAACATTAAATAGAATTTAAGTACGAGGAGAGTTCCAAAAATGTCTAAAAAAATGAACGTAATAAGTAGAAAATATATTCCGGACAGATCCTCGTAAAAAATAACTTAACTACCGGAAGAGTCTCCAGAATGCCAAAAATTATTAAACCTAATTTAAAAAGTCCAAAAAACATAAATCGTAAATGCCAAAAAAGTTCCAAAAAGGACCCAAAAACATTTTTTAATACTCTAATCAGACTCTAATCATACTTTAATTAAGACCAAATTAGGATTTCAACGGTATTTTTTATTTGAACAAAAATTTCTTTCCTCTCCTTTTATAAAAAGAAATCCTATATGGTCAAGATAAGAGAATATTTTCAAACATCCTTTCAGAAAACAAAATCACAATCCCTAGAATAAATTTCGTTCTGTTCAAATAATTTTGAAAGCGATGTGAACCATCACTTGCGAGAAATGCTGATCGCAGCGCCAACTGGTGTTTGGCGCCAAACGACTACAAATTCAAAATCTAAATAACAGAAAGTCGTAGATTACAGAAGAATGAAACCCGCTCAAGCCTTCTTTACTTAATTTAAGAGAATACTTTAAACTCAAGACTGTAATTTTTGCTGAAGTACAGCTGTAATGTCGATAGTGAGGCTCGAGTTTAAAATTGTCCGTAACGAGATTACAATCGCGGATTTTTATCCCTGTAAGCGGAATGCAGTGGCAAATCGGCGTTCAGCTCATCGGCGAGAGTCGAGTCGAATATCAGATTCGCTTTAATCAATCGGTTGGTAAGTGGGTCAGAAAGACCCGACAGGACTCGAGTTCGCTCATGCAGGACGTGAGTACTCGATCTCGGAGTCGGCCGGGGGTCGGTTCGCGGTGTCGCAAGTTGCATATGACTAACAGACGTGATTTTTCCCCGCGAAACTAGTCAAGCTAGCAATACCGAGGCATATCTACGGAGGCAATAGAATTGCGACACGCGACACCTACGCTTAAAACGGATTGGATAAATTGCTGAGTGTACTACGCCGCGAATTATGTTTTTTTTTTTTTTTATGACGATTACACTAATATTTAATCGAACAGCGACCTCATTTCATTCCCTCTCAAAACAAATCAATTTCCTCGCAAATATTCTCTTTCAATTTATTTATCCAACTCTCCACTTACTTCATTTTGGTTTGCTAAATTATTATGCTCAATTATTATACTCAATTATGTTATTCAATTATTTTGTTTAATTATATTTTGTTCAATCATTTTGCTCACAAGAGATAAATTTTCATATTATAAAAACAGTGAAACAGTTTATTATTAATTATTTTGGTCACCTCAAGCCAAGGTTCCGAGATCAATATTCAATTGCTAATCTATTCAGAAATAATGATGACCTTTACTTTTTCTGATTGATTCCTCCTTTTATCTGACAATTAAATACCAACTTCCCGTTCAATCAATTTTTAGTCATCGCACATAAATCGCGCGTTATATTAGTTGTATTTTTCAGGTTGTCTACTAATTTTTAAACTATATTTTTTTTTTAAATAATTTTTAAAAAATTCAATTTTAAGTAAGAAACAAGTAGCGAGTGGAGTTGCAAAGAATACGTATACGAATTTTTATATAAAAAATTTATTTTTATGTAAAATAAATTAATATGACATCATAGAACCTATTGTCACATTAAAAAAAGGGAAATTGTAATATTTTATATAAAAGTAGGTGAGAAATATGCATTTCAAAAGAGTTTCAATATTTTCATAAGATTTCATATTTTAAATCAGGGAGTTAGAGAGATTCAAAGAATTTCAAGCAATTTTATGTAATTTTAAAGCATTACAAAGTTTAAGTGATGTTAAAGAATTCCTAATAAAGATTCGATGGGATTTCCAACGGCTTAAATGGATTTTAATATTTTAAGGAATTTCAGAGAATTCTGAGGAATTTTTAAAGAATTCAAAAAAGATTTTCGAATTTGCAAGAGATTTCATAAAATTTCAAGAGATTTTAATATTTTAAAGAAATGCAAGCGATTTAAATCGATTCAAAAAGAACTGAAGGAATTTAAAGAATTTCCCAAAATCTGAAAGAGTCTTTAAAGGTTTTCAAGAGATTTTTTAATGACTTTAAATAATATAAAGTGATTTTAAAAGAAAGTAGAAGAATTTAGTGATTTTCATGAAAGTTCACAATATATTTCAAGGGATTTTAAGTGATTTTAAGGAATTTCAAGGGTTTTTTAAAGAACTCAAGACAGTTTCAGGATTTTCACAGGATACTAAGAAATTTTAAAGGGATTTTAACTCTTTCCAAAGAAATATGAAGAATTTAAGGTTATTTGAAGAATTCTAAAAAAAATTCAATCGATTTTAGCGAATTTAGAAAAATTTAAACAAATTTTTAATGATTTTAAAGAATTTTTCGGGATTTCAAAAAGTTCAGAAAAGTTTAAGAATTTGCGAGAAATTTTACAAGATTTCTCAGAATTCAAGTGATTTTAAGTAATTTTATTACTAGGGATTAGATGGGATTTTAAATATTTCAAATATTTCAAGTGACATGTAACGATTTGATAATTGAGACCTCATTTATAAAAAAAAATAAAATTTATAAAATAAAAATAATTCCTGACAATCCCATGAAATTTCATAAAATTTTAAAATTTTACAATATCTTAAAATCCCTTTAATATTCTTCAAAATCTGGTGAAATTCCTTAAAATTACTTAAAAGTACTCAAAATTCCAAGAAATTTTCTTAAATTCTTAAAAATTCTTGAAAATCCAATATATAATCTCACCAAATCCTTTAAAATTTCTAAATTACTAAATATCTCATAAAATATGTTAATATTTGCTTAAAATTACTTAAAATACTCAAAATCTCATAGATTTCAGAAAATTTTAAGAATTTGCAAGAAATTTCACAATATTTCTAAGAATTCAAGTGATTTTAAGTGATTTTATTACTAGAGATTAGACGGAATTTTAAACCATTCAAATATTTCAAGAGACATGTTCAACGATTTGATAATTGAGACCTCAATTATAAAAGAAAAAATAAATAAATAAGTAGAAGAAAGTCGATAATCTCTAAATGCGTCGTTACATCGATTATTGGGAATCGGGGAATTCAGGGGACGACAGGCGGTTACAATAAATTAGCGTTATCGGTGTGTTTACATTATTTTCTTGTTGCACGATTAGTAATCGTGCAATATGAGTACGGCGAGCAAATCAGCCAAGTTGATAACGACTGCAAATGCGTATTTATTACCGCCGAAGCGAGGGGTGATAGAACTCGTTATAATAAGGAAAGAGGTCGGAACGATGAACTTGTATTTTATAATACACGTTCACATAGTACATTGCATTCAGATTATTGTCCCAATTGGAATCAGCGCAACATTTATTTTCCTCTATTTCACCTTTTCCTCAAATATCCATTTTTAATCAACATTAATCAAAATTAAGTATAATTAACTGAACGACTAACTTAATAATAAAGTCCTTAGAATGAATTTAAAAATAATAAAAATCTAATCACTGAAACTAAGCTAATAGTTAATTTTGCTTCACTGCTTGTGAGAAACTTAAAAAATCACCGCCTGGTGGACAATTCTCGAACTAAAAGACGAATTTCGCTATGTGTGGATCCAAACGACCGGAAATGAAATATTTATCAATTCCAGTTGTTTTTCTTTAAATTTTATGTATTTTATGTAATATAATAAATTAAAATGATGATTTTAAATAATTTTTTTTTCCGGATTAACTAGATTGAGGGGACTTTTTGACCCCTCGAGGCGGATTTAAGCCGACGCATGTAAAAGTTACAAACATTAATCCTTGATTCACGACCCGGACTCGGTCCAGTGACCGGCGTGGTTCGGCTATTTATGCAATGTGCAACGACGTAAAACGCATTGTGCGTGAGATACGATTCTTGTTGCGAAATGTACGGTCGCACTTGACGAAGCTCGGGACTCGAACGATGACAGAGTTAAAATGTACGCATGTTTTGCTACGGATGCAACACGATATAAAAAAAATATATATATTCTTTCGAATAAATTCTGTAATCACGACGTTAAATTTTACCTCGAATGAAATCCGGTTATTGAAATATGCGAAAAATTATTACTGGTATTTCAATGAAAAAATCCTTATCTCCAGCCAAGGTCTCGAGCTGAACTTAATTCCTAATTTATTCAGAAATAAGTTGGTCATTGCTTTTTCTGATTAATTCCCTACAACTTTTTCAATAATCTTTTATCTGATTCAAGCTAAAATCAAAATAAGTAACATGAATCTATAGCCTCTAAAGATATTTTGACAACTCGCTTTTAAATTACTAGCAATTGTTTTACACACCTTTTGCTAGTAGAAAATATAATTGAGAATTTTTAATTCTAGAAATGTAAAGTCTTGTAATTCTTTATCTAATTTCAGATATCTTCATGAGTTTTATCAAATTCCTTAAACTGTCTTTATTATCCTCTTCAAAATTTGGTAAAATTCTTTTAACTTTCGTAAATTCACTTGATATTTTTTCAAATTACTTAAAATTACTCAGTCTCATATAAAGACTCATAAAATCTCTTAAAATTAAATCTCTTAAAAACATCGTAAAATCCCTTAGAATTACTTAAAACTCCATAAAATATGGACAAATTCCTTAAAGTTATTTAAAATCCAATGAAATTTCATGAAATCCCTTAAAATTCCCATACAATATCTTAAAATTTCTTTTAACATTCTTCAAAATCTGTTGAAATTCCTTTTAATTTCTCAAAATCAATTGATATTTCTTAAAATTACTCAAAATACTCAAAATCCCATAAAGTCTCATTTATCTTTTAAAATTACTAAAAATTCTTTAAAATTCATGAAAATCAAATATATTCTCACCAAATTCTTTACAGTAAATAAATGTCCTTCAAATTACTTAATATTTCATAAACTATCTTAAAGTCGCTTAAAATAACTTAGAATCTACCAAAATATCATCTAATCCCATAAAATTACTTAAAATCCCTTAAAATTTCTGAAAATCCAAGGAAATTTCGTAAATCCCACCAAATCCCGTAAGTCCTGAAAATAATTTATTATCTCATGAAGCATTGTAAAATTTCTGAAAGTTACTTAAAATTCCATGCAATTTCATAAAATACATTAAAATTTCATAAAATTCCTCGAAATACCGTGAAATTACTTAATATTTCTAAAATCTCAATAAATTACGTAAAGCCCTTTTAAATTCCAGAAAATTCTTCAAAATTCCGTAAAATCTCATTAAATTTCTTGAAATACCTTAAAATTCCACAAAATATGTAAAATTTCTTAAAACTACTTTATAATCCTTTAAAATTTCATAATTTTTCCCAAAAAAATGTGGGATTGGAAAAACTAAGGGATTTCAAAAGTATGCAAAATAATTCAGAGATTTTAATTTTTGAAATATAAAAATTTGTAATTCTTAGTTTAATTTTAGGAATGTCAATAAATTTTAAAAATCTTTTTAAATTCCTTAAATCTATTGAAAGTACCATTAAATCCCATTTAAACCTTCTAAATATCTACAAATTCAATGAAATTTTGTGAAATCTCTTGAAATAACTTTAAAGTTTTAAAAATCACTGAAAATTCCTAAACGTGTTTATCGTTAAATCTTTTTAATATTTCTCAAAATCCCATGATCTCTTAAAAGTCTTTAAAACTATTTAATATCCCTTAAAATATTTGAAAATCCAATAAAACTTCGTGAAAAACCTTTCAAGATTCTAAAATTACTTAAAATTACATAAAGTATCGTTAAATCCTTTAATATTATTTAAGATCCCCTGAAATCTCGTTAAATATTTTCAATTATCTAAAAATAAAATGAAAACTCTTTATTAGATTTTTATATTATTTAAATTTCTTTAGATTCTATAAAACCCCAATAACTGGTAAAATCCCTTAAAATTTCTGAAAATCAGAATAAATTTCATAGAATACCTCGAAATACCGTGAAATCCTTTAATATTTCTTAATTTCAACAAATTTTGTAAAATTCTTATTGGTTAATCCCTCTTTCTTAAGATAGGATAATCACTGTTTTGATTTCTTTTTCAGTTTTCTATTGTTTAAGTCAAATGACAATAAAACAATATAATAAACGCTCTCACATTCTATTTTTTCACTCATGGGTTATAAAAAACACAGTCATTACAAAAATCGAATACGAGAGTATTTATTGTATTATTATATTATTTTATTGCCATTTAAGCAATAGAAAACCATTTATAAACAGATTTATTTTTAAATGTCATTTTAGTTTATAAACGTAGAAAACGGCAGTTACACACTTTTGTTTTGTTTGCTGCATAAAGAATTTAAAGCGATATCATATTTATATAATTAGCTTTTAAGGACTCGAGACACTTTTTATATTTTCCCTGTTATTGCAGTCTTTTTAAAGAAAATTCCATAGAGTTACATCGCGGTAGAATTTTTTCACGATTAGGGTCAATAATCTGCAGTTGTTGCATTTGTTATTATAGCTGCAAGTGTATTCAAAGTTAATAAAAATAGTACATTTTCATTTCCATGACTCCATTTTATTTGTCCTGTGTAAGCAATAACTCGCTAACACATCTGTATGCAACGAGTGCAAGTTAGCGCGCTATTTGGTTGAACGGCGATCATACGGACATTAGCCTTCTTATCGGTCAAAACCCACTTGACGTCCAAGATGTTTCGCCATTCGAAAGACCTCTTTATCAGTGGAGCACCTCCTTCCTTTTGCAATGAATTTTTTTCCTTTCATGCTTAGGCATTATGAAATTTTTTTACTTTCCTATAAAACAGTTCATTCGCCTCTCTCTGAACCAATTTTTTTTTATCTCGATTGCAAATTTATGAAAATCTGATGGAAACCGACTATACAATTAATTAAAATTAATCCACTAGCGAAAAATACCTCCAACTTTAAATTATTTTGGAAATAGATTCGAAAACTGAATCAGCTGTCATTAATTAGGGTGGCCATATTTTTTACTCAAGCGCCACTGTGGCGAATTTAGACACTAAATTTAATAAGCAGATATAAATGTCACCCTCGTTAGTTTTATAGTTCTTTGCCCTCTTTTTCCGAAGAAATACAGTGTTGGCAATTTTTGTTGAAAAAATTTATTTGGCACATCAAAGAAAATGTTCGTGTGAAAAAAACGGTGTAAATAAATAATACAAACGGTGCTCTTGACAGGTGTTGACGCGACTTATTTTTTTGAATTTTCTTGCGATTCCGCCTTCCCAGAATTAATGCGCACTGACACTTTCCACGAATTTCCGAATGCCAGGGGACATATTTATACTTTGCGTGAGAAAAAATATTATTACAAGGAGGAAGGGGGCGTTTTGACCTTCCCTAACTAATCCCACGGTGACCACTCTTGAGCTTCCTCTCGAAAAATTGAAAAATAAATGTTTAAGTGTCTTAAAAGAAAACATGATGATTTTTCAAATTTTAAACCACTTTCATACTATTTTTATGTGATTCTAAGTATTTTTGTTTGTTTTATATAAAGATTGAAGTCTAAACTTGCCTCTTGCCAGAAATTTTTATTACATATCACTTTTTCTGTATTGATTCTCGAGTTATAATTAGTTTTGATCATCTTGGGGGCGTTTTTGTATAAAGACTTCATGAAAACTGTTTTTTCAAGATATATATAATATACATATACGATCAATTTATTACTTGGATTACATCAAAGAAAAATTAATAAGAGAAGCATTCTCATAAACTTAATGAAAATTGAAATCTAAAGAGTATGAAATGTCAAACTATTTTTTAACTTATTTTATAATGAGAGGGAAATACGGTTTGAGCAATAATGTTTGTCGTAACCTTTTCCCTGACTGCTGAGTTTATTACTTATGATTACTTAAATTATACTTATGGTAATATTAACCACAAATTAACCATAAAATAAAGGTTGAGATTTCACGAGTAGGTTAGCAATTCAGATAATTTTTCCCCATAAATAATAAAATAGATAAATATCAGATTAATAATAATTATATTCTGTGCGATATGAAGTGGGGCTAAATTTCTAGTTTTAACATCCTAGAGACTAAAAAGTATTATTCACTCCCTAGGGAGTAAAATATACTTTTTAAGTTCCAACTTTTACTCCCTAGGGAGTAAAGAAGTACTTTTTAGTGCACGGAGTTAAATGTACTTTATACGATATGATATATTTTTACTTCCTAGAAAATTAAAAAAGTATTTTTTAGACCCTAGGAAGCTAAATATACGTTTTACACTGATTTTTACTCCCATATATTAAAATATTAAACTGATCAGCTTATCAATTTTTTTGGCACTTTATTTTTTTTATTGTGAGTTGAGTTTGAAACTGAAAATTCCAATTTTTCCAATTTAAATTAAGTTTCTTTGAATGATGCGTTATAAGCAGTTCTTGACTCTTTTTCTTTTTAAATAAATCAAACTTTTAAGAAATTTCTTTTAATTATTTATCCTCTCTGATTGCAAATTTGACTTAAAAATTTTGTTTTCTCAACGAGTTTTTCAGTTAGAGTAGATTTTTGACTGTTTTTCCGAATTTTTCGATCTTTACCAAATTTATCTGAATTATGTATTTATCTTCACTGAATGCGAATTTAATTCTATGACTTTAATTTCTTAACAAGTTTTCAAGTTTTTACTATAAAGTTGTAATTTCTCAACGAGTTTTTAAATTGTAGCGACTTATTGACTGTTTTTCCTATTTCTAAAATGTATCAAATTTTTAATCTTGACGATTTTTGCAATATTTCCTTTAATGCTGTATTTACTCTCCTCGAATATGAATTTGACTTTATAATTTTCTTTGCTCAACAGGTTTTCAAGTTATAATCAGTTTTTGACTGGACGTTTTTTGAATTCATTTTTAATGTGTCTTTATCTCTTGAAATTGATTAAAGTCACTAAATCTCTTAAAATCCCAGGCAACGCTAGGAAAGTTGCTTCTCGTAAATAAATAAAAATTTCGAGTCTTTGGAACCTTGAAAACTTTAATAAAAATTTGTTTACTCCAATGAATGTAAAAACAATCTTCAAATAAAACTTCTGAAACTTTTAATCGAATTTGTAGTATATGTAGATAATTATTAGAAGAATGAAAGCTTGAATTTGATTGCGATCAGAAGTAAACTCCCGATTATTAAATTAAATTCCCAGTAATTTCCCTATCCTATTTCCTGGTCTCCAGGTCAAGAGGCCACCCTGTAAAACATTAATTTTTCCCACTTCTAAATCGTCACTCAAAGGAAGTAAAAACACTTTTTACTTTATCAGGCTTGTCTCAAATCAGTTTTTAACTCAAAAGAGCCGCAGCCAGTGGTCCGCGAATTTTTCCCCCTTCGTTGGGGGGTCAAGTGGGTGGCGATTTGTCAAAGTGTTTCTTGAGGCCGTATATTTTTAAAAACTCTCTTATATGCAACGTCGTGGCAGCGGCCAAAAATTTGTCTTTGCGCCAAAAACCGAAAGTGAACGTCCTGAGCATCGCCTAAAAATACTTGTGATCTTGTAGACCGTCTTGGTCGTATTCGTCGCATTTGTCGTTCTCGTTGCCATTTCTGTACTTTCTTGTAGTTTTTCTCTTTCTTCCCAACTGCAGTCGAGTTTATTTTATTTTTTTTTCTCTATATTCCGAGAATTTCTTCTCTTTCCGGCTTTTTTAAGTTTCAAGTCCGGCCTGACTTCCCAGGTAGTATTTTGGAAAGTCATAGGATCGTCGACACGAAATGACACGACACGACCAGCAGTTCGTCGAGCCCGAAAAGCTCGGATGAAATATCCGGCTCGTTGACCGCTCAACTCGCCGAGCACCACGGGAATTCATTGCCAACCACGTTAACGCGGCTTTATTTATTTTGTCACGCAATAAACAGCCCCGGGTTCGTTATACGCGCAGTTAGAGGCCAACTTGACGTGTACAAGTGACACGTGTGCAATTTCCCTAATTTCGAGGAAATTTTCCGCGATTTTGAGATGCACAGATACATAGGGTCTATTACTCGACCATTTTTTTGTTAAATTTCTCAGAATTATAGATTTATAATCCATGAATGCGGATTTTATTTTAGAATATTCATTGCTCATCGTGTTTTCAAATTATAAATTATCTTTTTGGGACTAACAAAAAATATCGAGAAAGTAAATATACCAATAAAACAAACTATTTTTATTTTATTATGTATTTTTTTCTATCTTGAAAAAGAGATGTTACCAATATATCGAACAAACTGTTGTCGAAAACCTGATTGGTTTAGAAACTGCGCGAATTGTGTGAATTGAAAATGAATTTGAAAACAATCTTCAGACTATTTTCGTTTTCGAAAATATTATTCAAGACAGAGAATACGAATTGTATAGAGTTTATTGAAATTTTAGAAATATTTAAGGATTTCACGGTATTTCAAGGAATTTTAGGAAATTTATTCTGATTTTTTCAGAAAATTTAAGGGATTTTAGCAATTATTGGGGTTTTATACTAAAGAAATTTAAATAATATAAAAATCTAATTTTGTGTTATTTAAAGTAATTTTAGAATCTTTAAAACAGTCAAGGATCAGCAATCTTAAAAGATTTAACGACAAATATGTTGTGGAATTTAAAGTGATTATTAAAGCTTTTAAGGTATCTAAAGTGATTTCACAAAATTTCATTGGATTTTTAGATACTTTGACGGTTTAAATAGGATTTAATAGGACTTTGAATAATTTTAAGGAATTTAAAAAAATTTTACACATTTATTGACATTCCAAAAATTAAACTAGGAATTAAGTACAAAAATTTAAATCTGTGAATTATTTAGCATACTCTTGAAATCCCTTAATTTTTCCAATGCCACATTTTTTTTGGAAAAATTATGAGATTTTGAAGGATTATAAAGTAATTTTAAGGAATTTGACTGAAATTTTGAAGGATTTTGCGAAATTGCATCGAATTTTAAGTAATTTTCAGAGATTTTACAATGTTTCATAAGATATTAAATTATTTTAACGACTTAAGGGAGTAGTCTGCTTTAGGAGCCGAAAAAAAAGCGTTTTTTCAACAATTTTTTTGAAAGGGAAGGAAATGATTGCGGTAAACGAAATTTTGAGACGATAGTATATTATATTCAAGCTTTAAAAAACAATTTTTATTATTACAAATTATTGAAATTTGCCAAAGTTGTAACGATTTTTCTGGGGCGCCTGGAGTGTGCACTCGTAAATCGGTGCCGGTGATGGAGGTCGTGCGATGCATCTGAAACAGTGGAACCAAATTTTTTTTAGTTTTTATAAGTTCCTTTTC
>UCOK01006593.1:0-29755 GCA_900474325.1 Synergus umbraculus | reverse complement strand
AGTTCCTTTCCTTGAGTCAATGCAGTGTTCTGTGTTTTGAAAAATGTGGTTCAGTAAAAGTAGAGTTTATTATTTTATTTTTAGTACTGCTAAGTTAAAAAAATTCACCTGGTAGATCTAATTAATTTTAGACCTAAAACTGCTTCTCACGTGTCCGTAATTTGAGTTAGTAGGTAACCCTAAATTAGAATAATAGTTCTGGGCAGGATATGTAGCTAATATTTAATCCAAATGTGAATTGTGGAAACAGTCTCGTCTGCCTGAATAGTGTTAATAGAGGTAAATCCCCTACGCATGCAGTGTAACTTGCTTGAAGAGCGAGTGGGGTTGCTTGGCAGCACGAGGGAATAGTATATTCCCGGATTAAATGTTAACATGACTTAGAGCAAAGGTCTGCGTCCCATCAAGTATGGAGCTTATATCCACCGGAAGTACGTGGTTATGGACGGGAGGGCCATGCCAGCACTAGGAAGAGAGTGCACGGTCCGCTGATCTAATCTAGGGTTAAGTTGAGGAAGGTTAAGTTAGACGAGTCTCTACCCTGCCGGCATTAGGTGTACCATGTTGGATCCAACACCCACCTACGAAACTTTGTTCGACTGTTGGAGACTCCTCCGCTACCTTTACTCGACCACACAACAGACCTCGAACCAAAAGGAGGTAATCAGAGAGAGAAAGACAGCGAATTAAAAAGAGAGAACAGTCTTCTGTAGTGGCTATGTGGCTATTCCTTACCAACTTCCAGGGTAACTTACTATGTCTTTATATGTACGCCCCCTCGGGTCACTAGCTTGTGTGGGATGCATAATTCTTGCTGTGCGAACTTGACTCGTGCGGTGTTAAGTACACTGGCAATTTCACCCTGTAATGTCGTATTTTAAGGCTTACGCTTGTCAGTTGAACTAAGTTTGTAACTATTGAGGAAGGCGTTTCGAAGAAACAGATGAGAATTATCATTGAGAAGAAATATTGATGAGAGAAGCATTCATGACCTAGAAGATATAATCTTGGATTGATTACTCTCGATTTTGAAGCGTGTTTCGGAAGATATATAGCGAATCTTTGACGGACGTAGGATCCATTTATCGGAGATTCTGCTTTGTGTACATAAGGAATCGACGCCAAATATAATTACCGGTTTTGTCTGTTTGCTTCCGGCAAATAGTCCTTTCACCATTCCTCGTCGGGAGCTAATACGGTCAAACACACCCAGACTATACCGCCTTCCACCCCTTCGATCTACTTTCTCACTGATGTGAATCCATAAATAGTCTTCACGATACTTGAATTTCCTTAATTATACGATTTTAGGGTTTTGACATTATGATCTGTACTTCCTAATAAACTTATTTTCTGGTATTTTCTTGATAAAGCGGATTAAATTTTAAAGCAGCTTAATACCACGATCAAAGTCAGCTCAATGGCTTATTCATACCAACATTTAATCCGTCAACATCTTTTAACTCGAGTTCAAGGAAACTTCGCATCTGGTTAAAATTAAAAATTACTGATTTTAATCTGGTTTTTGTCTTAATCAACGCCTTTTACTTTTATTGCCTCAAGTCGCTAAAGATTTGTCGAAATATGACACCTAAACTTAAATAGTCAATTTTAAAAAGTCTACATCAAAAAATAATTTTTGAAGGCATATTTTATAGTACCTAGAAAGTTTGATCTACTCTCATTTGTCATGGCTCTCATAACAATGAATAAACTTTTGGGTTAGTAATTTTAAGAGTCTCTATGTATAATTTTCTTGAACGAGAAATCCAAATTTTATTTTTAAGTCGCGATAATTCATTCTACGAGCGGTTTTTATTTATTAATAACACTCCCAGAGAGGAATTTTAAATCCACCTACGGTACTTTTATAAAAGAGGCTTTATAAATTTCTAGTTGTAAAATCGATAACTGCTTACTTATTATATTATAAATCTTCGTTGCCCTCGTTTTATTTCCATCCCGCTATAATAACATTCTTTCTAGATTATTGCAAATCCTTGCAAAATTGAAATCTGAGCTTATTAATCCTCTTCCCAATTGAATCAAGCATAAATAAGTCATATCGATTACTTGAGAAATAGTATATTGCATATAATTATTTTCATAAACCAGCAAATGGCTTATTAAATATCTAAGTTTTCCTCTGACGTCGGCTTTGACTCAGTCACACTTGAGCAATTAAAGTCTCTTCACCTTGATATTTCTAGAAGTCGACAAGACGCATGCTTAACTTAAGCATAATTTAATATGGTCTAAGTTGGCGTCGAAACCCACCCTTGAGAAACAAGTTGCGCCGTCTAATCAAGCCACGCTTTAACCGAGACCCACTTGAACCAGGGAAACTACTTGTCCAACTAATAACCGCCAAGGATTTCCAAACTCAAACATTCCCTTTACGTCTCTAAGACTTTGCTGGGAACTCTTCTCATCCAGTTCGGTGTACTCTCCACTTATTGCAAAAACTGAAACCAAGATTCGCACACTAACACAAAAAAGGGAGTAAAAGTTACTTTCCATGTTCACCGTTACCCGAAATAAGAGCCAGTATTAAATACCTTAAATCTTAAAGATTATTCCTTTCAAATTAAATCAGAATTAAAACAAATGATTTAATTGTTGCGTTCGAATTATTTGATATTCTGGAATTATACCAAATATTTTATATTACTTAGATAATTATCTAATTAAACTGCACCTAAGACAAACATATTTGTAAAACTCGTAAGAAAGTATCCGGCAGGAAGTTAGACATTGAAAAGCAATAGCTATCAGGTTTCGAGAAATTACGAATGTACCTCGTAAATTAGATATTCATATCTCTGTATTCGATTAATCAAACCATATAGAGTTGGAGTGTGGGTTTCAGTTATCGTTCTACCTCAAGAAGCAGGAGGGACGTTTGAATCGAACGGAAACGGATCCACGGGAGTCGCGACTTCCGAGACAAATTTATTCGCGCTCTGCCCCCCTCCCCTTCTTCCTCTACCCTTTCCCCAATAAGTATCGATTGCCAAGCGTCTCCGGGCACGTTCAATATATAATCACGTTATAACGGAAGCAACGGCGTCACGTGCTTCCTTGCCGCTCCCTCTTCCGCACCCCACACTAACCCCACTTCCTTCGCAACGTTATTTCCAAGGGCATAAAAAAAGAGCTAAGTCTAGACTAGACTACAAGAATTTTGCGGGAAGGATGATACCCTGGAATTTGATATTATACGACAAAATAAAGTGGACAAATTCTTAAGACGTTGGAGGAAATAGCGCAAGTGTGCTGTATTTCTGGTGTGTATTAAATTGGAAACATTTTCGAAAAAGAGGAGTTTAATACGCTGATAAAATACAATTGACGAAGGGAAATACAAGTTAAATGAAAGAAATATAAGAAATTGTGTTAATTAAATCAATAAATGAACGACCGAAAGTAAAAAGTGGATAAAAATATTTCGTTTGTAAAAGCGGGATAAAAATTCTTTAGAGTAAAAATGGGACAAAATGAATTTTCAGAGAAAAGTGGAACGTCAATACGAACGTTGATTGTCTCTCTTTGTTCCATTTTTACTCTGAAAATTCATTTTGTCCCATTTTTACTCTGATGAATTTTTATCCCACTTTTACAAACGAAATATTTTTATCCAGTTTTTATTTTCAGAAGCCCAAATAAGAGATGAGATCTTTTTAAATAGCTCATAAAGATTGTCTGACAACATACCAGATTTTTCTACTAGATACTTAAGGAGAAAACTCGTTGAGAAGGCCGAAAAACGACACGATTTCCCTAAATTTTTTTTTTTTGCGACGATCGTAAAACTTATCTTTCAAATAACTTTTGCTATTTTTTTTTTCACCTTAGAGTATACAAAATAATTTTTTATTTAAAAAATATTAATTATTATTAAATTTATATTATTTCCATTTCCAGAAAATCAGTTTTTGGACCCTCTAAACGAGTTTCCCCTCTTAAAGTTGTGAGAGTATATTATAAATATATTCAATATATGAAAAAGTTAACGAATGAAATTAAAATGCTTACAAGCATTGTCTGACCATGTGCCCGTTTCTCTACTGAATATTTTCAGATAATATAAAAATCCAATCTGTATGCCAAATATCATTTAAATTTCTATATTACTATTATTTCTATATGTACTTTTCTTCCAGAAGAATATCGTTTTTATATTTTTACTGTTCATATCCATATTATTAGATAAAAGAAATTTTAATAAGCCATATTAAAGCATTTCCAGCTTTCTCTCCGCGGCAATATAAATTCCAAGAGAAGAATCTTGTACAAAAAGTGACTACAGCTTAACTCACACCTGACTTTTTATAGCTAACTTGAATGTCTTTTGAATCAGGAACGAAAAAGTACATTTTTCATAACTTCGTAATTATCTTCTTCAAGAATTTTTTTTGCGTTACTAGAATCTAAGAAAAAGCACTTTCCTCCATGTGAAGGAGCATCACTTATTATACTCTCGTTGACATTTTGTTAGTACTTGACGTGAAGTTTAATAGTAAAAGCACGGTGAATAGTGACTGCAAAAAGCTCTATAAGGGCGTCTTCTTCTTCCTTAGTTGTTTGTATGGAACGGAAGCGTCCTTAGCAAAATTAAAAACATTTACTTCAGCGAAAGATACACGAAGCTGGAGACATTCTCATAATCCGGGACATATTTCGTGTAGGGAAGAGAGTAAAAAACCACGAGAGACTCCCGCACTTCCTGGCTCGAGGCTCCGAGTGGCAAAAAGAAATACGATGAATGGGATGCTGGGAGGAGGAACTGTGAGGGTACATGTGAGGGAATGAACGGGCAAGTGAGAATGAGAGGAAAACTGTGAAAGCACAATGGAGGGAGAAAGCAGAGAGAGTTCAGAGCGACGAAATGTCTTCTGAGACCTCGGGATCCGGCAAGGCGAAGAAAATTGTTACTTACGTGCTCATCTTAACTTATACCTGCCTCGTGATAAAGCCACATCTCACCTGCAGATATTTCACAATTTAATGAAGGAGGAAGATTACGAAGACAAAGAAATTTCACTTTTTTCATTGATGATTGTAGAACATTTAGTTTCAAATCGTGCTTGGCTTTAATTAATTTTTGTTTAAAGTAGTGGATATATTTTTAAAACGATCAACTCTTACGAAAGATTATTACAAAAGTAATTGTACATAAAAGGCGGAGTCTTTTCACATGCACTGAGAAACTCTATATTAGAAAAATTACTAATATCGATAGCAAGTAGGGGCAAAATCCCAAAATTGAGACATTTTAATGCAGAAAATAATAAATTTTACTATTTAAATAGTAAAAAAAATGTATTATCTTCTGTATTAAAATGTCTCAATTTTGAGATTTTGCCCCTACTTGCTATCAATATTAGTAATTTTTAGTTTAGATATTACTAGTTTAGATAATTATTATTGAAATAGTAAAATTTATTATTTTCTGTATTAAAATGTCTCAATTTTGGGATTTTGCCCCTACTTGCTATCGATATTAGTAATTTTTAGTTTAGATGTTAGTAATTTTCCTATAATTAGTAATTATAAGAAATTAGAATTATAGGATAATTAGTAATTTTAATTAGTAATTATTAGTAATTTTTAGATTAGATATTACTAGTTTAGATAATTACTATTTAAATAGTAAAAATTAATATTGAAATAGTAAAATTTATTATTTTCTGTATTAAAATGTCTCAATTTTGGAATTTTGCCCCTACTTGCTATCGATATTAGTAATTTTTAGTTTAGATATTAGTAATTTTCCTATAATGAGTAATTATAGGAAATTATAATTATAGGATAATTAGTAATTTTTACTTTAGATATTACTAGTTTAGATAATTACTATTGAAATAGTAAAATTTATTATTTTCTGTATTAAAATCTCTCAATTTTTGGATTTTGCCTCTACTTGCTATCGATATTAGTAATTTTTCTAACACAGAGTTTCTCAGTGTGAAAGAAAACTCTCAGATCAGGAGGTCGAGTATGTTTATTAACATTCACCTTCACTTTCACCTTGAGATTGCCCTCGCCTGACATTCTTCCAAAATTCCTTCGACATGAATTATTTAAGGTGAAATTGTGAAGGTGAAGGCGAAGATGAATGGGAATGTAAAGATCTGAAGATACATGGGTCAAATTATCAATTCTGATTATTTTTGAGTGAATCAGCTCGAAGCTTTAGGGTAGCTCGAAACTTTGAAGGATCTTTCAATTTGATTGAAAAGTTGAGTTGTAAAGAAGGTGAGATCTTATAAGTTAAATATAGGATGTCTCGAGACATATCAAAGCGAATTGCAATGATCCCATGATCATGTTCAGGAGGTGCTTCCCCGAGGGTGGAAACGCAGATAGGAAGGCATCCCGTTATTGTTCGCATGGAGATATCTCGCACGCCTTCCAGGAAGTCGACGGGGTTGGCAGGATCGATAGATATCCACCTCGAGATTAGTACATCTTGGCTGTCTGAGGCAACGGCGACGGGTGCGATCGGTATTAAAAATCACCCTTCGCTTAGCTACCCTCTACCATATCCTTCAGCTTGTCGGGTTTAGCCATTTAAACATTCTCGAGAATGCCGCTGGGGAGAGCAAGGCAATATGCTAAGAAGCAGACTAAGTACGTAAGATGATTATTGTATAAATTTCGAGTAGCCTCGTACAATACTCGAGCTGAGCACCGGTGATTCAGCCGTGGCTTTCGCGGAAATGGAATTCAAATTGTTTCTTTAATATTTATCACCCTCTGCATGCTTTCGCAATCCCCTTGAACAAGGCTGTAGTGCGTTTCGATATGCTAGACTACATGTAAGCGCACGAGGGTCAATATTGGGCTCGACATTGAAAATGTAAATTATGCCTGGCAAAGTAACTACTTACTTGTTTGTTTTCGCCAAAAGCTTCCACTAACCGTAACTTCCGAATTACCTTCGCTCCGTTAGTAATTCGCTCCCAGCGATCATGTTTATGCAATTTCACGTGTTACTAACTTTAAAGCACTTTACTCCATACTTTACGCTTCTTGAAATTTTGTGAAAAAACTTAATCAGGATGGCCACACGTCAGGGAAGTCAGGGAAATCAGGGAAATATAGTAGCTGTCAGGGACTAATAAAATATGAATTTTTAGCAAAACATTTATCTATAATGAATCAAGAAGAGGAAAGTCTATAGATACTTTATTATTTGCGTGAGAAAACAGCGTTCTCTCAATTTTATGTAAAATCCCTGTTAGAAGTCGAAGTTGCAAGCTCAACAATAAACGAACATCGGGTCTCGACGGTTTTACCTTGGGCGTGTAGAAAACGCAGACGAACGCTCAAGCCTTTTTGTAAGGCTCAGCAATATCAATGGCTCGGCAACCATCGATTGTCGAGGGCGCTATCGTTGTTTAAACAGCATTTCCAGAGACAGAGAACGAGTTTTATATCGAAAGTGGAAGAAAATCTTCTCTTCATTTTTACTAGAATCGACTCTAGATGCAAAGATGATATAAGATTATCAAAAATAAGATGTAAGATTGATAAGCCCAACAGTTGAAAACTGAGAAAGATTCTGAGAGAATAGGACGGGAATAGATTGAGTGAAGGAAGGCAATAATCGGCAGTTAGCCGATTCGCCAGATTCCCTCGTAGCTGGGCTTTGCTGATAACGGACTTAAATGTTAAGCCCTAGTAGCAGGCTCTGTGTTACGATTTCCCTTATGAGAGTCACGGTTATTGGCTAGGATAATCGATAATCACCTATCATATAGACGAGACGGACGTCTTATTAATTATCGGGAAGCATTTTGAGTACCCATTCAATTACACAGTCAGCCGAATTCGCTCACTGAGAACTCGATACCGTGATTCGTTCTTGAGATATATATAGAAGCTTTGCAGTCTAGACCAAGATTGGAAGTCCTCAAGACGAGAAAAGAGAAATTGCAAGTACTACGATTCATCCAGGACTTCTTACAATCAAGGGATGGTGGTTTATATTAATTATCCTTAATCGCAACTCTCTCTCAAGACGCTCCCTCTGATTCAATATACTTTCTGGTAATAATCTTCGATATCCGATAAGGGCTCGGCAATAAAAAGTATTTAAAGAGCGCAATTATAAAATATTCAATTCATATTTAAAGGACGTAATTATAAAATATTCAATCATTTTCCCATTAAGCCGTTAATTGAAAGTTTATTAAAAATTCCACTGAAATTTTCAGATTGATGTTTTAAGGGCATGTGATACTTTATCATAAGAGCAAATTAGTTTTAATTTTTTTAGCTAAAAACATTTATTACTATGAATGTATAATTGGTATAACTAATTTGCTCTTATGGTAAAGTATCACATGCCCTTAATATAAAAATAAGAAAAATGGAACAATTATCAGGTCGCAAAATTTTTTAGCCATTTTTTAAAGCTGTTTTGAAGAGTATTGAAAAAAAAAGAAATTGCTGACAATTACTTTAAACGTATGTAAAGTAATTGCAAATTTATGATAATAAATATTCTGGAAGGAGAATTAATATCAATAATTATAGTTCTCGTCTCGAATGAATTCATCAATCAGCTTTAATGGGTTCAGATCAATAATTATGTTAGATTAAATTACAAAATTAATTAATATTTTAATTTTGACTCGAATTTTTTTAAATATTTCTGCTGCCACGAGTTGCATACTAAAAATTCATCTTTTTGTGAAAAAAATGGATATTTCTGTAAAGAATTTTTACTGTAGACGCAGTTTATCCCAAATTACCCATTTTTGTTCTGCATATCTTTTTTCATTTGCTTACTGGGCCGACTTTTAATTACCTGCAAGAGTGGAACGAATTTCACAAAAGTATAATCTATAATCGACAGTATTATATGGTTTGTTATTATCCCAGCGTAATGACAAAAGTTGAAGAACAATGTAGTATTCGCCGGTTAGTGAGAGATGTAGTCGAGTAGGCGGATCTAGCGAGCGCAGGTTGTCGTTTATCGAAATTCCTAGCCAGCTATTGCCATATCCTTCCATCGTATGCATTCTCTAACTCCATTCTTTTGTAAGCAAACGTTTTGTTACACTCTACTGCGTTTCATTTAAATCTCTGCGTGAGCTCCCGGATGTCGAGTGAAAGTTAGATGACATCTAGTGCGTTTCTACTATTTTTCGTCGACCTCTATCTTGCCGCTGGGCACAGAGGTTTCATTACGAAAAATACTGAAAAAGTACTGACTACAAAGCACGAAATTTTTTAATTAGAGACAAATAATAAGAATAAAAAAAGTTTTGGGAAAATCTAGCTCGCTTTCATGTATGTAATTCAAGTGAGTAAATGATTCCATTAATGACTTCCTGCGAAACACTGAAGAAAATTATTTCAGGGCGGAAATGTTTCAAACACTATTAATTAAAATTTCGTAATTGATATGTTCACATTTTATTGATTCGCGAATGAAATTACACACATTTTAAGGGTCTTTGATAAAATATGATGAAATTGAAGGCTCTAAAATGGGATTTGGAGCGAGTCATTCCCTTGAAAAGGGGATCGATAGAGAAATTAAGTGAAACGCTCCCTTGGTTCGTTGCATTGCATAAGGACGTTGCGATAACAACGACCAGGCAAGAAGAATGATTGCGATAGGTAGTGAGTGTGGTTCAAAAAGGCGACAATTCTCAACAGAGGAAGGTATTGAGAGTAACGATCGCAATTATTTTTTCTTTTTGTTTTTTTTTTTTACAACGAAACGCTACAATGTGTGGTTGCAAGTTTGAGGACGAATCGTGTAAGGGATGGAGGGTTTCTCGACAAAGGCTAATTGCAAAGCTCGTCGCAAAAGGGAACAAGCCCATATTACTACCGAACATACAACGATACACAACGCATCTTGTGAACGAACGAGGCGCGTTCACTCCACTGTTCGTTTAGGTTAAGTATTGCACCATGTTGCAGCTTTAGTATCTGACGCGCAAACCTTTACACGTGCATCCTGTAAAGACCACTGACGGATAATAAACCAAAAGCTAATCTTGAATAACCACATCACACGCGAATCCTATCGTGTCTTGTTAAACGTTGCTACAAAGGATTTCACGATATTCGCACTAGGTATGTACTTGTACAATGTACAATGAACAATGTAGATTGTGCAAAGAAGTGCCAAAATTTGTGCCAAATAAATAACATTTTCATGAACATTCCTTAAAAGCACATCCAGAAAACAGTTTCTTCGAATCAAAGAAATCATAGTATTGATATACGGTCAAAGAAATTTTTTTTGAATTAAACAAACAGTTTCTTTAAATTAAAATAATTCAAAATAATTTTGTTTGAATCAAAGAAACTTCGTTTGAATCAAACAAAATTATTTTAAAAGAAAGAAAGTTTTCTTTAATATAAGGAAATTTTAAATTTGAGTTATTAAAATAAAAGTTTTGATTTAAAACAAGGTTTTTTCTGAGTGCAGAGTTCACGCACTTTGATTTCTAATTAGTTATTAGAACTTAAAAGTCGTGCAAGCTATTTACTCAACCAATAATTGCCTGGAAAGAAACATTGTACAATTTTGTGGAATTAAAAAACAGGTGTTGTTTTTATAGAGAGTAAGAATATGAAATTTATCTTTGCAATTTGTTAAGATTTCTCTTATCTTTATTTGTGCTAATTTCATTTGATAAATTATACATAGATAATATCCTTTTCAAGAGGGTTTAATTTAAATTTAGCGTTTCAGTAGTAGCAACCAGTAATGGTCAGACGGGTGGTTTGCGCTCAATCCCTTTATAAATTCGTATTTTTCAAAATAATATTTAACTTTTTAAGTAAACTTACACACTGATATTTTATAAGAAATATTTACTTTTTTTATTATAGTTAATACTGGCATATATTAGATGACAATTTTATGTTCAATTTATGCTGAAAAACTTTTTTGGTAGGAGCAATTTTGGGTTGGTATACAACATATTTCTATGATATAAATAATACTGGCTTTATCAAATTACATAAAGTGAAATGATGCTTGATGTATTAAAAATGATAATTCAATAAAGGTTTATTTAGCAGATAATGCATATTTAAACCGAGAATATTTTATGTATTGCGTTCAGTAGTTACCGCCAGTAATGACCAGACACGTTGAATACGGAAATACATTTTGAACCGCAGATTTTATTTTATTCTATTTATCATTTTACGTTACTAATTTAGTTAAATATTATTTTCTGTTTCAGGTGAGTCTAACCAGAGTAAATATGCCACTAATGATCTGTGAGTATTTATAGTATTTGTACGATTCAAAACTATATCTCCTCCCTTTCCTTTAACATTCTTTCACAAATATTTCATTAAATCCACTGCTAAAAATTCAGAAGCACTTTTCTGATACTCTATTTTATTTATAAATGAAAAAATGACTGGTTCCCTCTAATACAGGCGTCCTCTGAAGTATTGCGTGTAACTTCAAAGACACTTAAATATAATCTCATTTCGATTTGAAAGGGAAGACCTTTCCAATCATTTCAAAGTTCACAGAGTCGTAAAAGAAAGATAAGAATTTTATTCAAAGGAATTGTAAATGAAAGGAAAAAAAATTCCAAAAAAGCGAGTAACTTCTGAAATAGGGAATTAACAAAAGTGAAGCTCTTTTTTTTACTATCGATAATTCTTTGATTCTCATTCCTCAAATGCAGTTTGAAATAACCCACCATTGACAATGAATACTGTTTTGACTATAAAGTTTTATAGCATTTTTTATCGTTTTTTGTGCTTTTAAAGTAAATGGACGAAAACAGCTTCGATACTGGGGGTAAGCATTCAGGAAATCTCACGGAACTTCAGAGGTACCTCAAGTAATTACGAATCGCGCGGTAATTGAATGGATAATTGAATCGATCCTTATCAAGACCGCGAGTCTTATGGGGTATGGTCACGGCAAACGTGAGCTCGTTAAGGTGCATCCCTGCTCAACCACTTCCCACTTACGATGTACCGAGTTTGTGCTCATTCAAGCAACCGCCCTTCTAACTTCGATCAATGGTCCCTACTCGAATATTTGAATAAAAGGCTTTCGATAATTGCACTCTAGTTTTATAATCAGACATTTTTACGATCAATTTGAATTCAACTTCGATGAAAGGTCAATTATCTTCGGTGCAATATCTCAGCTTCGATTGATTAAATAATTCCCATAATTGGCTAAAGCAATTTGAATCGGTTTATACTAAAAGGTGCGTGTTTCAACAAGCCTAATTCATTATTGGCAAGTGTTTTTTTTGGCATAGATTATATTTGTGAAAAAAGAAGTTTACGTTTTTCTCGGAAAGTTATACTCTATCGCTTGCAGACCTGAGTATGTCCATAAGGATAGCTTTATCAGTATCGTTGCTTGATATTGCGATAGCATGGAATTTCAAGATGGCCGAGTCGGGGTCGTTGTAGGGTCGGTCAGAAGGAATTCGATTTTATGCCCCGCCATCTTCGATCAAGACCCGTGTCTTGCCAATTCTATATGTCAACTTTATGACATACTAAAGTTCAAAAACCCATATCACTATATATTAATATCGATCGAGAACACTTTGCATTTTGCCGAAATTGTATCCCGATTCTATTAGACAAGATGAGAATGCACTTTCATAAAATAAATTTATCTAATATCGGTTAGGTAGATCAGTAATTGGAGAAATTTTTATCGATTCAAACATAATATTATTCCTCTTATTTTCAATAAAATGCGAGTGAAATTTCACTAGTTATTTCTTAACTTATAACGTGATTTTTTGTTAAAATTTTTTCAAATTTCGTCGTCTTGTCGATAAAGTACTTCAACATGCCTTGTCCTCTTGTACCATGAAGCACCAAAATACGTAACGTAGGTCCACTTGGCATGCAGAGGGAGAATGATCGCGTCCTGAATTTCGTATGGATTAAGCAACCCCGAGAGCATAAGGTTGCCGGCATGTACACGGTGCTGAGGCGAAAGAAATTACGTCTCTCCTGCAATTTGAATGGAAGTAACGTATAAAAGATGGCCAACCTATAGGAAAATGAAATTTGAGGTCAGGTTATTTGCTCTATTGTCGTAAAAAAATCTCGATTTACGAGAATACGTGATAGAGTGCTTACGAGGAAACGTGTTTCTTTACTTTTTACAGTTTATGACTTTTCTTATAGGAAATGAAAATAAGAGAATGCATGGGGAAGTTGATAATTTATTGCCTTTTGATTTTACCTAGAAGAAAGAATTTAAATTGGGTATATGATAGAAAATTTTTACACGGAGAAAAATGCATATTCAAACTTAATATCTAGATAGTCAAAAAAATATATTCATCCTAAATATCTAGATATTCATCCTCAATATTCAAATATTCATCCTGTTGAGTATCTTAGATAGCTGTCATATATACTCAATATCTTAGATACTTAAGGGCATGTGTTACTTACCATATGAGCAAATTTTTAAACGCGGTTTTTTTCCTACAATTTTTACATTTTCAAAAAAATTATAGTCAACACCCGTCAAGAACGTGAACACGAACGGATGTTGACTAAAATTTTTTTGAAAATGTAAAAATTGTAGAAAAAAAACGGGGTTTAAAAACTTGCTTATATGGTAAGTAACACATGCCCTTAATCACGCTATTTGAATATCTAGATATTGAAGCTGAATATCCAGATACTTAATCTGAGTATCTTTAGATGGCTGTCCCATAGTTCAGTATCCAAGATATTGAATTTGAATATCCATTTTTCTCCGTGTAAATAGTTTTTCATATCGACTAAGAAGATTGTCAATATGAAAATAGAGTCACACTTTTTTCTCTGAAAATATAAAATAACTCTCTAAATGATCGAAATATTTACTTGTAAAATTTACTTTGTGTCATTCTTCGTCTTTACTATACTATCACTTTTTAGAGCTAGAATTTTCATGTTTCTTGAAGTGAAGGCATAAAAGTCGCAAGTATCTCAGCATTATAAAAGTGCAAATTTTTAAGCGCAAAGTTCGAAGGACAATCTCTTTATACATACCTATATTACCTACGTATATGCTCAGTTGACGTTTATTCTGCCGTCACGAGGTAAGCTTGGATATGGTAACGAAATTGCACTGTCACTTCGCTTTTTCTCTTGACACAACATAAGCGTGGAATAAATATATATCACTCTCTTTGAAATTGCTATAGTTTGAAAAAATGCAAACAAAGAAGGGTTGGAATACCAACCATAAAGGACAGGCTAGTGGTTTTAATTTAATTTATTTACTTATTTTCTTTGAAAAAAAGCCTTTGTAAATTCATTTCCTTAAAGCATTTTTCATACACGTTGGCTCGGATATTTGCTTGTTTATGCGCGAAACTGAAGAAGATGGGAAATTCAATGCAAGTCGTGCGGTTTCATTCCGCGAGTCGAAACTTAATCGAAAATTTCCGGCAACAAGTTGTGACTTTGTTATGCAAATTCTGTCATTTCAGTTTAGATCTCACCTTTTCAGGTGAGATCTAAACTTTCCAAGGTTGAAGGCCATTCAAATCGAGATGAAATTTACGAGTAAAATCCAGAAAAAAGTTTGGTGCACTGATTGCATTGGTAAAATCTAAATAAAGAAAGATTAGATTCGATCTGATTGAAAAGTCGTTTATATCTACATAATAGCAAATATCAGATTTGCATGAAATTATAAAAAGGCAGATTTAATATCGAATGAGTGGCGTGAAATTCCTCCTGAATTTACATAAACTGGAAACAGGAATAAGAAGCATAAAAACGGGCATTCAAAACGAAATCAAGACCGATTACAATTCGTTTTACATTCTATTGTTCTCTTAGGTCCAGTCGTTGTAGAGGAACAAAAGGTTTCGGGATTTGGTGAACCACTACACTGATTTTACATTTTCATTGTTGAATTTTTCAAGGAAATATGTTTCAGTAATTGTAAATCTGGATTGGTTAGGATTTCATATGACTATCGTTAATATTTAAATTCCTGTTAGTTGATTATCAAAAGGTTCCTGCACTCAATTATTGACAATACTGATAATCCATTATCAAACCGTAATAGATTCTATATTCCTACGTGAACAATTAATGAAATCGACAGTAGCATTACGAAATATTAAAAATATCCAAAGTTAGGTCAAAGTTACTCAATTGTGACTTTTAGCAACTTATTAACACAGTCTTTAAATTATTAAATTGAGCTTTTAAGGGTTAAGAAGGTTAATTCGAAATGAAGCGATCCTTAGGGGAGCATCAAACACATTTCCTTATAGAACGGAAGATGGTTTAGAAGGGTGGTAACCCATCAATTAACATCTCCAGTGCCTAATTAACATATAATCGCAAGTAAAACAGTGTTCATTTGAGGGGATGAAGAAAAATATATATAGTGAGAGGAAGTGATCTTTTCGAAAGTAATAATGATAAGATGTCGGTGAACGAAAAGAACAATATACTCAGGTGTGCTATATGTGAGAAAGTATGAAAAAGGGTGGGGGTAGGAACTGCAGGGGTGATATGGTTAGTTTCCAGATTCCCTCAAGTCACGTTCGACTATTAACCCTCCGAGATTCGGAAACGTTCAACGACCGAAACCACCATCAGCCCTATTTCCTTCCCTTTAGACTCTAAACGAGATATCCTACGAGGACAGATTTCTCGTCAGTTCCGTCTCGACTCTAAGCCAACAGCTTTCAACGCTCTTACAGTTCCACGCTTAGATCCTTAATGGGACGAGCAACTGAAATATTCATGATATTCACCCAAACTGCAGACATCCGCCAATTGCTATTTCGTCTCCTACCAGCCTTCTAAATTTTATATCCCCTTTAGAGACTGTTTTCTACTTTTTATTGTTCTTGTGAAGAATTCACATGATTACAATTTTTTTCATTGTTTATAATACATAATTTGCTAGCAATATATTTTAAACAGTTGAAATCTTTATTTGAAACATGTAACGAGGAGTGAAAAGTCTATTTCTGGATAGACCCTGAAAATTGACATCGATACTTAATTTGATACAAAGAACGTGTCTTTTCGATGTGAAATTGTCGAGTAAATAAATTTCGAAGGAGATTCCACCCCAGCATATTGAAATGTACGATCTTCGACGGAAACACGACTCTTCTCTTATGTAAAATATAGCTTATAGCCATATCCCAAGATCCCTTCAGCAATATTCAAGACAATAGCGTAGTAAAAAGTTATAAGGTGATATTTGAATTCTCAATGTAGCTTGTGAATTCTCACAGCGCACAATAATAATTCAATCGTGTCGAATCAAAGTTCCTGCGATCAACGAGTTTCCCCAAGTAACCCATGGAATCCCAGTCGTTGCAACTCCCTTCTTCACCCTCCAACCTGTCTGTTACGTAACTCGGGAGAATCAATCACCCCAGAAACCACCCTTTTGAAAACTTTGAGGGTTAAGTTACCTTCTCGAACCTATATTCCCAAATCCAAAGCCCCACCAATCCCCTAAATGATTCTCAGAGAGTGCGTGTCAGACTCAAAATCCACAAGTCATTTTCGGCTTACAGGCAATATTAACTTTTTCGTCATGTCAGGGAAAACGAAATTGGTCCAATAAAAAAACAAACAATTTCATATAAATTTGACAAATTATGAAAGTGTCGAAAATCAAATTGCGGAAATAGTCTTTAAGGGAAAGATTTATACTGAATTATTATCAAATTATAGACAGATCTTGTTGACAAATTGACTTCAGGGATCAGAAATATCGAATTTCATTTTTCACTTAGTTCCTTTTGTACCGAAAAACGGTATTTATAAATTTATAGGTAATGGGATAGCGAAAGAAATAATAGATCGAGAAACACTAATCATGTTACCCTCCACAAGGTAGTCGTAAACTATTGTTATTCTTTTTTAATTAGATAAGAATCGTGAGGGTTGAATTTCAAGTGATCACGCATGGATCTGCGTGCTCTGTTTTCGACGTAGTAGATTGATGTACTTTGTTTCTTTGGCGAGAATGGTTATTAAATTCATTACATTCTTAGTCGTACCACTTTATGTACTTTTTTCTACGAATTTATTACTCTTAAATGAGATAGTTATATCATTTGAAATTAGAAAGGAATAGAAGGGACGTTGCTTAATGAAAATGGGCGTGGTGATAAAGGCGTGTCTTCAGCCTGAAGACACCTGAAGACACGCCTTTCCCACCAAGCCCATTACATATATTTTCCTGAAAACTTCAGGAAAAGAGATGTAACCAAGTCCCTGGAAGTAGGTGAGGCTTTAAGAAAGGGTGTTTGAGCAAGAAGGGGCGGGGTTACAAATAGGGGCGTAGTTTAATATAAATAGGCGTGTTCTAGCAAAAAGTGGCGTATCTTAATGATAGGGGAGTGGCTTAAATCTTTAGGAGAAGTAGCTTAACGAAAAATGTATTCTGTGTGAGAAATGAGTTTCACTTTAAGAAAAGGGAACATGGTCAATTGGTCAGTACAAAAAAGGGCGTGGCTTGGCGAAAATAAGGCGTGTGTAGAACATTATAGATTTTTATTTCTTTTAGATGATATTTTAATTTATTTGTTGTAGCTTAGTACAAATAGAGAAAAACCTACTTATAGAGTTCAAAATTTTTTTTTCTGAAGTTTTAAAAGTTCGATTGGAAAATTTAACCTCGAGAACACATAAGCCGACTGCAGAGAGTATTTTCCAGAGACGTTATAGACCTTCAACCATTCCCAATACCTATATTTTAGACTTAGCGCATTATGATCGTACTCTCATACGAACGTAGGTACATTCATGTATGTGTATATGACCTACCTATGAGGCTCTACATGCGTAACCTTATTCCGTGATGTTGTATGGAGTTCACCTAAGTTGAAATTTACTATATGCTTATACGAACCATCGTGCACCTGGGGTTGTTTTCTGGGTATGAATGTCGAAGCTAGTAGGAGAGGTGACGGGAAAATAGAGAGAAAGAGAAAGACGGAAAGCCTCTTTTATGAGAGTGTTGAACCTCACTCTTCTAAAAGGCAGAAAAATGAGAAGGTACTGGAAACTTCCTGAAGACAGTCGTGCAAAAGCTGTCCTCAACATGTGTGAGATGACATCTCATGATAGAGATTTTAAACCTTGCTTTAAACCATCTGTTTTATCATTACATATTTCAAATGCATCTTATTAAAAAGATGTGGATGTTTATACAAATATGTGTATTTGGAAATTCATTAATATTTAGTATATCACATATCAATTTGGATGGTTTGAATCGTAATAGAATAGCATTTAGTTCTTATTGGATTATTTGGAACTAATTGAACGAAAATGCTAGACTAGAAATGCACAAATTTGATGGTATTTGCTGGAATATTGCATAAGTGCATTATCTGGAATATGGTTACTGACCTCTGTATTTGAAATAAACAATTGGAGGACCCTACTGCGACCCTACTTCATATAGCCGATTGCGACCGGGCCACAAGAGAATCACATATATGTATACAAGTTGTTCCGCAAGGCGTACCTGCACAATTTACCGTAATAATCCGATAACTGATAATATTGGCTGTTTGGTCAGGGCTAAATGAATTGTGGCAGACACTACACCTCTCAATTATTATTTTGCTCGTCAACTGACTTTGATGTTCGATATACAAAATTCAAAACCTCTTAAAACCTATCTTAATTGGTTGAGTAAACTTTCATCACATTTTATTTCACTCTGTTTCGTTTCATATAGATTGGACTAAATTTTGAAATAAATATAGTCCTAAAACGCAGTGTTGAAATACATTAATATACATACATAGATATACATTATGAGATACATTAATAGATAGTACTATCGGTACCCTCTAATGTACTTTGATTGGAATCCTATCAGAAATCAGTTGGCACTAATGTAAAATTAAATTACCTAGATATTAAGTTGGTAAAATTGTGGAGACCATTAACGATTTTTTGAAAACATTTTTATAAAATCTGACCAATGATAAACTCAATTTCTTGAAATATTCAAACATTTTATTTTTATTTTCACAACGACCAATTTTTTTCAAAAATATTCTCTGGTCTACACAATTTAAATTGTTTTCATGAAAATCGGTTTTTCGTTGTCGAGGAAAAAAGTTTTTTCATTTCTTTTCTCATCACCCTTATACTCTCTAAATCTGAATTAGTAGAAATTTTACTAATGCAATTAGTAACAACGGTTTTGACTGTTAAATTAGTAATTTTTTGACATTCTACTAAATGAAATGGTAAGATTTATGTTGCTAAATGAATTAGTAAGGATTTTCTAATCTGTTTAGTAGTACCAACTTACTAATTCAACAAGTAGAAATCATTTGGAAACTTATCTAAATTATTAATTTTTTAAATACTGTCTTGTGGTTCTTGAATTTTAAAAGTTTAATATTTTCTCAATTTATATAGGTATTATATTCTGAGTTCATATTGTTATATTCTCTCTAAATCTGAATTAGTGAAAAGTAGGTCACCAATTTACTTTAGTGAAAAATTCTACTAATTGTTAGTCAACTTTGACTAAAACTTTAGTGAAAAGTTGAAAACTTACTAATTGAAATAGTGAAATACAACTAATAATTAGTGAAAATTTTCAATAAAGTAAATTAGTGACCTACTTTTCACTAATTCAGTTTTAGAGAGTTGATAATAATAAAAAATAAACAATACGCAATATTCAAAATGCAAACCGGTATATATATAATATTTGGACATTAGAAGTGAAATTTAGTGTTCCGTTGATTCAAGATAACTTTAAATTTACCATTTAAAATAGTAACCAAGAATACATTTACCAATTCATTTAGAAGTACCATTACTAATTCCTTTAGTAGATGTAGTTACTAATTCATTTAGTACGTTATACTTACATATTGAATTAGACTTTTACTAATTAGTTATAAACGAATCGACGCTATATGAATTAGTAGAAAACTACCACCAAATAGTAGTTTTTTACTAATTCAGATTTAGAGAGTAAGTCTCACAAAAATTATTTTTCAAATTTAATATTTCGGTAAATATTGAATTGTATAACACTTCCAACTCATAGTAAAAATTTCGACCAGATCTTCACATCAGAATCGTTTAGTCTCAAAATCGATGTTTTGAACATTTCAATATGAGTGACATTCCCTAAGAAATAAAATGGGACAAAAGGACCAATATATGAAATTTAAGAACGACCCCTTTTCATGTTCTTCAGACCACTAGCATAACAATTCAATCTTATAGGGCAATTTCAATACCAGAATGAGTTTCAAAAATTGGCTCGGGTTTCTGTTGCCGACACTTTCGGACCCTCTACGTTCGAAAACCCTTCGGTAGTATCATAATTCAGAAAAGGCCTCTGAGGGTTGCTTAAATTGTCTTTCGGTCTTGTCCTTGGAATATCTCAAAACTCGTCTCGGCAGCATCTTTTTTTTTTGGTGTACAGTAGTAGGTACCTGTCGTCTGAAACATATAGCAGGTACTAAGTACGATGTCTACATACCGCATGTGGCGCTTGCGCAATTCCTTTCGCATGGGCCACAGGGTGGGTTATCGTCCTGAGTAGGACAATGGTGGGGGAAGGGGTCGGCAGACGGAGCGGCTGATTCGTTCGCAAAAGACGAGATTCAGTCGGCCGGCGAATTCGCGTGCCGAGCGTTCGTGTTCGGTGTGGGTTGCATACATTTATCGAAATTACAGAAATTCACTCTGGTCCCTAATCGTGCGTACTTTTTACCCTTTCCGTCGTTTCGAACCGGCCTAGCGATTTTTAATTCCGGTATCGCGAATCGGTGGATGTATTTAAAAAAAAATAATTTAAAATAATTAGAATAAAATAAAAAAAAATGACAAGTGTATTAAGAATTAAGATAATAAATCGACGCGGGAGAGATCGACTTTTATCAGTAAAAATGTTGTTAAATGGAGGAAGATAAAGTGTTCCTGGGATTTTAAGTTCCTGGTTGAAATAACAATTTTTCAAGGATGTTTATAAACATTCCGAGATAATTGAGAGTTTGCCAAGAGTCTGAATTTAATTCTGCAAGTTTTATTTTCTTGAATTCTATGAGGATTATTGACTGAGCGACAATTCTCGCGATTTACGAAACATATCCCAAAGGCTTCCTGCCGGCATATCTGAAACGCGTTCTGCATATCTTTCGAATAGAGTTAACGTATTTGATTCTTCTTGATACCATTTCTATTGTAAAAAGTTTCGTGAAAAAACATTAAGTGTTGTGATTAATAGCGTCTTTCGGTCCAATGTGTTCATAATACGAGTCACGTGACTGGTGTTTCTGAAGGTGAATTTTTTTAGTGACTAAATTAACCAAAGTTTTTCTGAGATATTATAAGTGGTTATTTTCATGAAAAAAGTGATGTGTGTGAAAGAAGAAAAATACGAGAAAGTGGATCATGTTGGACGAGGCTTTGTCGGTGAAAAAGCTGAGTGCGGTTGATATTCAAGGTAATTTATTTGTTTACCATCAAATGTTTTGAAGAATTTACAAGACACTATAATTGAGTCCTTGAATTCCATATACGCATCGTTGAACAGAAGCTCATTTATTGTAGTAGGTAGAATTCCAGGAACTTTACAATTTATCTATGGCAAAATAAATTCATTAGTCTATTTATGGAATGTCTATTTATGACCTTCAAGGGTCGCTTTTAAGAACTTTTACCTATTATCTTAGGCCGTATTTAAACTTGTATTTCAAAACTTTAGATTATTATCTCTTTCTCTTAAATAGGTCAACATTTCAGAGCTAAATTTGATTTGAAACTACTGTTCTATAAATTCTATTAACATAATTAAATTCAAACTAAAAATGTACAAAGTATTCGGTTGTCTGGTTTACACACTCGGATTTCTTAGAGCCCTTGGTAAGTGTTTAATCAGATTGCAGTCGACTTTAATCGCCTTTTAATGTCACTACCCACTCAGGAGACGAAAAATCCGAACACCAGCTTTCCCGAAGTATATCACGCGATCGCATGATACTTTTTAAATCACGTACAAGACGGTGTCATGAAATCGTGCACGATTCTAGCCACGATTTTGTGGGCATGCAATCATTGAAAATTAGAGTTTCGATCATTTGATTTAATTTTCTCATTTTTATTACTTCACACTATAACTTTCAATTTAGAGCCATTTTTCGGGGTTCTTATTGAAAGATTTGGTAGTAAGGGGTGAGTCTTTATATATCAGTGATTTCATTCGTCGTAGAACTTAATCACAGCGGTTTACCAGGAAGCTTACTTCCCCATTGCCGTCAAAGTTTTGCTCGATATCGGGAAAGAGAGAGAATCCATTGGCACGCCACGCTTTTGTAACGATGACGCGGAAGATAAAGCCAGATTGGTCGAGGAACTTTCAAGCGAACTGTAATGAAGCCCCTCGCGAACTATACCTTTCCCGTGTTGCTATCTCGATCATACGAGTCTTTAAACGCTCCTGTCTTAACCATTTTCTCGATCGATTAACAGCTAAACTTGTTAACTTGTCGGATTTCGGCCTGTAGGGATTATTGAAAGACTATAGAGTATAATCGATTACTTTTAATCTCAGATGGGAAGTATATGTTTAACGTAGTTATTAATAATATACACATAAAGGATATATCGCCAAACACTATATTTTATGGTTTCATATATACAATAAAACATAAGCGTGCTTTATGATCAGATAATAAAAAAGAGATGTAAAACATTTATGAGCGAAAATAAAGATCCTCAAAAGTTGAGATCTTTTTCTGCATCCATTTTTATTTTCCAATATTATCCTGATATCTTTCAATTTGAGTAAAATCCTGACTTTGAAAAATAAAACTGTTTTTCTTAAAGTTTATATAACTTTAAAATGGAAGTTTCCCCTCCTCTCAAAGGTATTACGTAATAGTTCAACGACCCCTTTGCCGTGAGGAAACATTTAATGTATTAATTGTAATAGAATGGAACAAAAGTGAATTGTAATTGAGTTGCAAAGGACATTGTTTCTTTTGGGTTTTGAATATTGTTGTCAAATTCTGAGTAAAAATTGAAATGACATGGTGCATTGTGTAGGTTGAGTAGTAATGTCAATGTTTCGTCAGGCCACAGCTTCGTTGCTCGATGGATAATTAATTACGTCGCCGGAGATTCGAGCCAGCAGAATGCCGGTTGAAGAGACGTGAAAGTGTAGTCCTCGGTCAGAAATAATGTTCGTGTATCTCTTTGTATACTGGAAACTCGCGCAGAGAGAATAGAAGGATAATATTTCAGAGAAAATTAATAATTAGCTAATTAGCCTCAATTTTTACTAACTTATTTTGTGCATTTTGAAAAAGAAGAATAATAAAGTTTCTTACCATTATAATCGAGAATCGAAGCTGACAATATTTTCCACAATATTCCTTTTTTCGTTAAAAATAAATTCTTCTTATTTTTAATAAATTAATTCTCTATTGTAATATTTAATACCACAGAATTTAACTAAATCATTTTCCCGTATTATTTTTTCAATTAAAGTTTACTTCAAACAATGCTACCCAAGTTTTTGTTTTCATTTTGTTTTGTTAATTTCGTTTCAGTTTTAATAACAATAATAATAATAATATATATAATTCTATCGTGTATTTCATGTTGCGCGAATGCTAAGTATTTTTTTCAATCTTTTCGTACAAAATATGAAAAATCGCCTGCATCTGTCATTTTATTAAAACATCAGAGATGCATATTTCACCCCAGGACAGATCAACGTCGAAAGCATTTCTATTTCTCTCCATTCACCCCATTTTTTTTTATCCCTCGCCCTTCTATTAAGATATTTTTGACATTATGGTAAATCAACGAACAACATGCAAAAAAGTCACTTTTCCACATGTGTCGTATTACATCTTCTGGTCAGCGAGTTTTCAGCTCACTTCATTTCCTCGCTCGTTTTTTACTTCTCTTTTTATTTCTTCCCCTTTTTTCACTACTTCGCCTGGAAAGTTCATACGTTTCACTCGCTTTGCAGTCGTAGCCCCATTTGGTCTAGACGCGCGTTTTGTAACGAGCTGAATTTCTCTACGTTATCGAAAACTGATAACGTTACGAGGATAATTTGCAGGTCTATCCGCATTTTGCTAAAATTAAATTTTCCGCTTCTCGGTGAAACGTTTGCTAGTGACAGAAAAGGCAGTCCTCCATTTGTGCGATCGTCTTTCGAACCCAGGCGCTTTTCATTTATTCTTGAAATCCGTCGAGCACACCGCGAACCGCGAGGGTTTCCTTTTACAATGCTTAATTACGATTTCCTAAATGTCCCGTTCCAGCTCATGTCTCCGAAAGTAATGTCGTTGGGAATTAATGTTCCGCGTATTATGTTACGCGGAAGCGTGGGATTCAGTCGAGCTTCCCATCGGTAATTAGCAAATGGCGAAAGGAAAAAGGGAATGGCGAAACTTGGTCGCTGCCAAGGCCTAAAGCTGCATGGCCGTTTACGCAGATCATTATAATAAGAGCTTCGGCCCTCTAGATTTATACTGTGCTTAATTTTAATTTAACAAAATAAGAATGCGATCTTACACGTTAAATGAAACGTGATACTCATTAATCAACGTCTTTTCCTTTCTTTTTTTTCTTCTAGAACATTTTATTCTATCTTATTTCCAAAACATGTATTATCATTTCTCTACTATGTCGCATTTTTATTTAAATCAGTGAAATTTCACTGATGCAAATTAAATACGTTTTCTTTTTTGAAGTTAAAACATAATATTCAAGGAAAAAGTTCAACGTTTTGGTTAATTTCACTACTTTAATTCAGCAGAAAAAAATGTCAACTCGTTGACATTTTTCACAACAACGAGTTGTGAATCATAAAGTTGGACCGCACTTTCAAAAAGTTATTTACAGCAGTGTAACATTCACGAATAGTTTCGTTTTTAGACCATAAACCCTTTATCTTCATTCTACTTCCTTTTGTTTTAACTTTGACATTGCTGGCTTGGATTTTTCGCTCTGTTAAATATTTACGTGATTTTTCGAGAAAAATGGAACCCAGTCTAGATAGGAATGCAAATAAAGATCTTGTCATTAATATAAAGTAGTATGTTTTATATTTTATTACTATTTAATTTTGAAAAGACATTAAAGAATTATATTATGGATTAGGGTGGTCCCAAAAACATAAATTTTTAAAAAGTTCAGATGCTCATGTATATTTCGGTTCCAAAGCATGAAAAAATATTACTGTATATAAGTTTGAGTCAAATTGCAATATATTTAGTTTTCCTTCAACAGCTCATTTGGTTGAAACTTATAAAGTAATATTTTTTCATACTTTGGAACCGAAATATCCAAGAGCATATGAACTTTTTAAAAATTTATGTTTTTTGGGCCACCCTAATATTGATCATAATATCACTCTATATCCATTAAAATCTGACGTTTATAATTTGACATATGATATACCATATTGAAAATTCAATCTAAAAGATTAACGCACGAAAATTTTACCGTACCAAAAGATACATTTGCTATTTCATATTTGAACAATGAATTGAACTCAACAGACCTAATTGGACAAAGAATGAGTTTTAATTAAAATTTCTTTGATTTGATTTGATTAGCTGGATATTTTATGAAAGAAACCTTTTGTTTAAATACGAGATTCATATTACAATGAAAAAAAAATACTCGAAAATCAATAAATTTACTTTTGTATCAATAGATCTCATTCAAAAGCACACACAAAAAAAAAGTTTTAAATCAAGTCCGAAATGACTAGTTTGTGTTACATTTTAAGCCAGTTTTTCAGCTTAAAACTAAATTTAAGCTTAAAAACTGGCTTAAAATGTAACACAAACTAGTCCCTTCGGGCTTAATTTAAAACTTTTTTTCTGTGCAGATCTTACAATGATTTAAATGAATTTTTAATGAAACAAGAATCACTCATTTCCGTTAAATATTGATACCATAAATTTTATAGTATACATACATCTCAATCAATAAAATAGCTGCTTTTAAACAAGATCTATTGATTCAAAAGTTTATTTATTGATTTCCGAGTATTTTTTTCTCAGTGTTCTTATTTCTCATTGTTTTCTTAGGAGATCTTTTATACCCTAATTGTGCCAAAATATCTCTTTATACAGTTATTTTTTAGTTCACTTAATATATCCTCACAATCGATTACTAACGACTCTTGCATTAAAGGATAAAAAAAGATCCTTTATCAGACGTTCGATATCTCTTTTGGTCTGAGGGGTTGGCTGAGCATATTCTGTATTTGAACTACTTTGCCTGATCAAACAAAGGGCTGACCGGCCATATCGTGGTTGGCAATCGTTTGCTTTAGCAGGTACGTCTTCACACAAAGCTTCCTGGAGTTTTTACAGTATGTAGGTTGGATTGGGTCACAAGGTTTTATTACTTTCACCTTTTATCTACTTTCGCGTATATTTTCCTCATGTCGCTTTACGATCGACACTCCCGAGAAGCAACGTTGTGGTTCGTGTATTGTGTGTAACATGGCTACTATTATAACCGTACAATCTATCGTAACCAGCTGTCGGATATAAATTGCCTTTCCGGATGGAATATTTGTGACTAACAGGCGAGAAAAATTATTGATCGTGAAACTCTCAGTTTGCAAATCTGTCAACCTTGCTTTTATTGTTTTCCGAGACATTTATTGGTATAGAATGCTTGAAAGATTTCCACCGAGAGATATCTTCTGAATAGATTTTCTTACATTGTTTCCAATATTGAATGAAACAATTAATTTAATGAAATATCTGTTGATGAGTTGGTATTGAAGAGCGACAGTAAACGTTTCGAAAAATTGAAAATTCAATTACGCCAAAGAAAAATCCAATTTGCAGTATCACGCAGCTCGATTGACCAATAAAAGTTTCGATTTGTTAAAATCATTCAGTCTTGCAATAAACGAGATCGAAGTTTATTTTTGATCATAACGATTTTATTGCAGTTGTAACATTGAAATGGTGACGTCAACTTCGTTGTGGAAACTTTCTATCTTATTTTTCTTAAGAGACAATCGTAATCTTCTTGAGTGCTTCAATTAATTCGATTAAATTGAGTATTTTAAAGTCTTTGCAGACAAAAGTCATTAGTTATTCTTTTTTTTCGGTATTTAATCAACTATTACGATCTTGGAAAATATTCGTTTACTTTCGAAGGCACAGAGAGAAACGCCGTTTGTTTTGTGTGTATTCGTGTACTTTCAATTAAGGTGACGCAGCTACGTTGAGTTAAGGGTGCTCTCAGAGCTTCGTGTTATGGCCCTGATTACTGGGTCTCGACTTGCACGTTTATACTAAGGCTTTTCTGCAAGAGTAGAGTAGACGCTTAGATGTTGTCGACGTAGAAGGTTATACGACAAAGGAGGGGTTTTCATTGTTAGAGAGGGATGAAGAAGAGCAGAGGAAATGGCGGGAGGGGATAGATTTTGAAGGAAACTGAGTGAAACGGGTGAGAAAAAAGGATGAAAACAGGAAGCGATAATGAGATAGGGGTGGAGAGCTGAGGAAAGTACTAGAAGGTAGCTCTTAAAAGCTCAACAAAGTTTCATTTAAAAAGCTAATTAACTTGTCACCATTTTACTCCTGACCTTTTATTACAAAAGCTTCGACAATAGAATCCTTTCTTCTGGTATGTTCTTTAACTTTATGGTACATTTTTCCATCTACACTTTTTTCAAATAATTAGATCATCTAATTTACCTGTCCAAACTCTATACCATTTTGAATTGATCTTGAACACGTCTACAATTTATGGAAATTGATTAACGATTACTGTATTTTTTGATTGATAAAATTATATTTCATTGTAATAGAATCTAGAGTATCAGAGAAATTATTTGTCCGTTTGCTCGAATTATTTTCTTTTCAAGAAAATACGTTTGAAATCTTAATAAGGGATAGACATTTCAATTTTCTTTCTTAATCTTTTTGGAGGAATTCAAGTGCTATTTTTTTAATAGACAGTGATGGAAAAACTCATCTGAAAATTAATTATATCTCTGTTCAGAGTAAATGTGTATGTGTCTAAAAGTAATTCAATCTGTCTTTGATGTCAAAGTAAAGAGAATGAAACAACCGAGAAACAGAAAAAGCGTAGACTGCACTGATGTCTGCAATTTTTATATATATTTATTCAGAATTCTTATTATCAATTTGAATTCACTTTTGCAAGAGTTATAAAAGACCTGAATGTTATATTGCTTATCGTAAGTAGCTTTGATAGACTATCAGTGTTTCGAGATTATCCCAATGGGAAAAAGGTAGAGTGCTACTTGGACGGACAGATGATATGGGGCGGCTATTGGGGTCCATTTCTCCCCATGGTACGTGATCAATCTCAAAGATTTCCTTTGATCCAAAAACCCTTGAACGTTATTTTCCTAGGTTTCGATTTTCTTAAGCTGCATTTTCCCAGAATTAAATTTCGAAAGCCATTTGGATTACGAAAGCAAATTTGAAGTAATCTCTAAATACATTGTCAGATTTATTGAGGTGAGGATTCAAATATATATGTCCAAGAATCTCCAAGATTAGAGCCAACGTTTGTCAGTTTGCAAAATTAATTAAAAGCTCTCGAGGGCGCGTATTAAACGTTTTCCAAGCGGTAAATTTTAACTGCGGTCCGGGAATAGCTATAGGCTGCAATGAGCATAGAGCAAGAAGTGAAGAGGGGATGATAAAGAGAGAGAGGCAAAAGGGATAAAGGCCAGAAACAGAAATACAAGAGACAGAGAGAGGGTGACGAATCCTTCACCTCCTGTTCACGTAAAGCTCATAAACGTTCATATATATAGTAGCAGGATGTACGAAGGGGGTTGTACATGCACATTGTTGTTCATGTACAGCTACACGTGTTCGTTAACGTCAACGACGTTGAGAACGCCGATCTCAAGTCGTAGTCACGGTGTAGATTTAACGTTCTACACGAGACAGGAATTTCTTATCCGACCTGAATACCATAGAGAGAACTGTCGTAAAATGCTTACTCCAGGCACTACACACCGAAGACGTTGCTCATCATGTTGCCATCTTCTGAACTTGTATTCCTTCTTCACACAAAGGGAATGTAAAATTACGATCGCGGCTAGAGCTTCCAAGTTTATACTGGTTTTCGGTTCTGTATTTGCCAATTCGCTTGATTCATCACTGTACGCTATATATGCCATTAACCCTTTTTTTAACTCTTTAAAAAAAAGAAAAGCTATTTCTAGAGGAAGATTTAAATGTCTTTAAAGAAACTTTAAGAGATTTTCTATTCTAAAAAGATGATTGAGTCGAAGTCGAAATATCGTAACGCCTATTCCGCACTCCTGATTCGTCGTGTATGTATCGATAGTGATTTTCGACAATCGATATTTGTCGAATCGTAACTTCCGCGTAAATTAAATTTGAAAGTTTGAATTTGAAATTTTGAATTTGGTTTCGTTAATAATCATTTTGTCACGAGTCTAAACTTGAACTAAATTGAAAATCTAGGAATTTTAAGGGAATTTTATGGAATTTTTAAAGATTTCATTAAAGATAATGGGATTCTAAATGCTATCGTAGAATTTTAAAGAATTTCAAGAAGTTTCTGGGAAGTTTTAGAATTTTTCATGACTCTGATTAGATTTCAATCGTACTTCAAGGTACTTTTATAATTTTAAAATATGTATGTTGTGGGATTTAAATAAGGAATTTTAAACTTTATAGGGTATTTTATTGAGAAATTTCAAAAGATTTTTATGATTTTTAAAAGATTATGT
>UCOK01006592.1:0-45033 GCA_900474325.1 Synergus umbraculus | reverse complement strand
TTTAGAAATATTAAAATTTTATTACCTTCTAATTCCATTGAATCTAAACGGTCATTGAAGTCTTTCATAATTTCTTGCCCATTTTCAAACGCGGACTTTATTTTGGAAGGAGTAAACAAATTTGTAAGGCAGTTTCTAATATATTTCCATTGGGGATTATCAATTGATATTAAGCTGTTGTTGCTGATATTGTCGTGTTTAGTCGATCGCAGATGCCTATCAGAAAATGAGTTAAAGTCGGTCACTAAGACTTGTTTTATAATTTCTGGATCACGTAAAACAAGGCTCGGTTTGTCGCAATGATAAATCCCCACATATGGTAAATTTTCACCTTGGTCGTAAAAGCTCTTAAACAGATCAGGCGAAGACATTTGAAGTGTAAAGTATTTTCCCAAATTTCCAAAAAATGGTACTGGGGGAATTTCCACGACACCTCGTTTCTTCCAATAGTTAAAATTTCGCGTCATGTATAAATAGGCCGCGAATAGTAATGTTAAGAATAATATTGTTACATCAATTAGCCATAAAAATGTTAATAGAGCCATGGTTATTACTTTTATTCAATCCAGCAAATTTCAACAAAAATAAAATTTAATTACATAAAACCCTATATTCAGTGCACTTGAAATAAAACTACTGATCTTTTCTTACTACTCGTCGATATATATAGCTTTCAAAAACTTGATAGTAGATATTTTGATTTAGTTTTATTTAATCTTTAGTCATTGGCTGTATACGATAACCGCGATAGAATTTCTTCCTATCTAATCTAACACTATCATAAGGTTATTAAATAAATATAATTTAACACTATTCAAATATCAAAATTGCATTTCATTTACTTTCTCTTTTTTCTTTTGCTTTTTTGTCTCTGCCTTTCATCAAATTTCCCACAATCCTCGTCGCAATCGTGAAAGCGAAACTGTACTTTAGTAGGTATATTCGCGTTCCGCTAGAAAATACTTTATACTTGCAGAGGTCGAACGAATCGATTTGTTTCCTATACATAACGTACCTATAAGCTTTTGAACAAGTACATTTTGCTGAGTATTCTACTCTTTCCTCCTACTTTAAAGAATCTCCTAGATAATCTAGATCTTTCATATAATTTCAGATCCAAATTAAAGAGTTACTTTCCAGATAATATTTAAATTTTTTCCAAAATTCACTTTGATCAGATAAATCGATTGATTGTATTTACAAATTTTTCACTTTATAAAAAAACTTTTTCGTAATTTTGATCCCCTTTTTATCCTCCCTCTTTAGTTAATGCGTGATTCACAAGAAAACAATAGCTTTGAACATCGATAGTCTCTCCACGATAAGCGATCCGGCCCATGATTTTGCTGAAAGGCGTAGCGCTGATGCAATATATTTATGCAATTTTCTTTATCTAGAAAGATAATCTAGGCTTGGATATTCAAGAAAGATTTTTCATGTTTTTTGCAGTAACGTTGGGACGACGTCTTGGCGACGAGGACAAGAATCACAGCGATCCACCCCCAGCCCACGCCGACATCTAGATTTGGATGTTGCTGTGCCTCATACCGCACCTGTTTCGGTAAATAAATTTTTTATTAATAAATCCACCAAGAATATTTACAATTTTATTTTTTCACTTTATGAATCTAAAATTGTAAAGGATTGAATCAAGTACACACGAACATTAATTTATTCAAAATAAAATGATAAGCGTCCAGATCATTTATTTTCAAAGACCAAAATTCGTGTGCTGAGGCTGTCACATGAATATTCATACCATGCCCAGTTATAAATTGAAATACTTGACCATTACTGATTAATTTTCTCGCGAAATCAAATACGTGTCGTGATGAAAATGGAATTTACGAGACTTAGTGGACTAGTTAATTCGGTGGTCCAGATGTTAGCGAGCAATGTAGGGCACGATCGAGATGGTTAACGATAATGATAACATTAATCGTGAAGAAATTCGTTTATAGCAACCACGTACAAAATTCATGAACAGGTTTATGACCCTCATAATTAATTATTATGCCTTGGTAGCGAGCCGCTAATTTCGTAATTATAGTTGAAAATTTTGCTAACAATAAGTACGAAGGTGATGACAATGAAATTCTATTATACTTAGAGAGGAATTTCGATTTACAATCTGGTCATGATTGTAAATCATGGCTATAACTCCTTGCCTTGTAATCTTACGAGATTGCATATCAAGTGACGCGTAATTAAGCGAGTACTGAAACCCAGTTTACGTACTTTGAGTTCTATGAAAGGGAAAGTGGCTTTCAACCACTACTGGGAGGATATTTTCGTCATTGAGTCGAAAATTAAATTGTCTGCAAAATTTGACAATCAGTTGTAATTAATAATTCATTTGGAAAATTAAACTTTGCAGTCTGTATTGATTTGGAGGATGTTTTAGTAGTTCATAAATTTATGTTAACCTTCTAATGTCAGTTTTCAGCTCCAAATGAAACTTGCTGGTTTTAATTTGGAATTAATTTCTCTTTTATGTAATTGCACGCCACTTGCAAAGGTCAGGTCACTTTCGTGTGAGTTACAACGCTCGGGATGCGTGACTAAAGTAGAAACCGGTACCTTTCAACAATAGTGTCAAATGAGAACCTTTATTATCATTCTTTTTATTTTAGTAACTTACAAAAAAATTTGATATCTAATAAGAGAATGATCTGAAAATTTTAATTGAAATCGATTTTATAATCCATCAAAGTTGAATTATTTCACGGGAGGAAATTACTTAATCTAGAAAGTACAATATAACTTTTGGCGGAGAAATATACATTTTAATCGGAAACGTTGATTTCCTCTTCCGGAAATTCCTACCCGAAAATGAGGTTCTCGCAAACTGGAAACTAGTCTTCTGCAAAGTAAATATTTGCTGAGGGATGAATTACATCTCTCTCGAGTTTATTTTTATTATAATCTCGGAAAATATTACAGTTTTGTAAAAAGAAACTTTTATAAGAGATTTAGATTATTTATTCAGTCTATAATTGGACGGGAAGAATAAAATTTTCTTTTGAGAATGAAAAAGTTAATTTTACAGTCGACTCCTTACTCTTCGAATTGCTAATAATCCGATCCAATATCAGGATCCACAGCTGCTTCCTCAGTACTCTATTTTCTCTCTATTGCAATCTTAACTCTGTCTCGAATAATCGATTGCAGAAAACAGGAGGAATCCAACAATTTTTCTAACTTATCATCCAAATTAATTTATCAATTAGGATCTGAAATTATCTCTAAACCTAAATCGACAGTTTGTTGCTCAGATTACCTTACAAAAACTGATAGTAAAGTCAGGACTGATAAAAATAGATTAAACTATTTATGATCTTTAAAGATTAACTATGGTTCAATGATCTAGATATTAAACCGTATAATTTGGACGTTGAACCGTATAGTCTAGATTTTTAGTTTTATAATACTGGATTTTAAAAATTAACAACCAAATACGGTTTAATATCTAGATCGCTGTCTCATAGTTATAATCTTCCAAATCCTGCATTTATCATAGTTGTCCCTTAATCAAACTTTCTGATTGGATTCTTAAAATAACTTCTCTCTGGGAATTAAGGAAGGATAACTTTTCATGTCAATTTAACGACTGGTGAATCAAGTACCTTCAAGTGGATCTCTTACAATCTTACAACTTTATAATTTACTTAAAGTTTGTCTAGAATCAGAAACTTTTGGTGTCAAGTATTTTAAACGAGGAGTTTATTTTCAAGTTTTAATATTGAAAGCCAGCAGGATTTGTTCAAAGTGCATTGAGGAAATGTGTACTGTGCAATGTACATGTAACTTGAATGTACTACTATAGTGGCGAGTGTACAGGCAATTTGAGTTAACGGGCTAGAACACTAGAATGTTCATTTCATGAGGATGATGCATGCAGGTCGTTGGCAGCTTCGAACAACTGTTGAGTTGTACCAAATGTCCTCTGCATGTTTAGAATGAGAGAAAGCAAATGAGGGACTTCTGTAAACAAAGTTAATGGACGTGACACTAAATTCTAAACTGTCATCGACATTTAGATTGTAATATATGTACAGAGAATTCAACTGTTTTTTATATAAAAAAACCTTCTCAGTGGAAGGTGTTCAGTCGCTTCGGGGAAAAATGTAGAAAACAGTTATCCTTATCTTTAAACTACAGACAAGTTTCTTTTCGGACTGATTGAAATATTTTCTTTCGATTAGATAATAGTTTCTACCTTATAGTCTTTATTCTATCGTAACTTAATTTAACTTTAATTTAATCAATAATCACTCTGTACGAAATGATAAATTCATGTTCAGCCTGAATTCAATATGACAGCTTTATCTGTAATTCTATTTTCGTAATTAAAATTCAGTCCGACGTTCATCAATAAACTATTCACTGGAGTTTAAATTTACTCGAAATTTAAGATGAAACTTGCAGTACAAAATGACAGGATATTCAATAAAAATAGAATGAACCAGGTCATAGGTCAAATTTCCCGAGTACACTTTTAGAAATCGAGTAACGACCTGTCTTCATTACAATAGATGGGGATTTAAGCTACAATCAGCTATCTATCTATTTTAATATTTATTGTGTTTATTCCCAGTCTTTATTTCAATCGAATTAATTTCACAGATGATTATCTATGAATATATGTACTGAAAAATGTACCTAATTACCTATGTTTATGATTGATGTCTATATTGGTTTAGAAACGTCTACTCGGATCATTCCGCCTGTTTGAGTTTTCGAATTAAGAAAACTGAACAGTTCTTTATGTAAAGAAGGAATTAATGAGGAAAGGGAGCAAATTCTTAAAGTTTTCCTGTTTGAACTCTGGCAATTAAAAAAATGTCTGATTCCTGAGCAGGTCTTAGCTTTGCACAAAGTCAAGACAATGAAGGTACTTTAGGTGTTGAGAGATCTCTTGACCTCAGTTAAAACCTCTGATCAGCTTTGTAGTACAAAAAAGAAGTGGCTAGCTTCATATTCGATGATGAAAGAGGTCAAAGACCTGCCAATAATTCCCTTTTCAATTTATTCCTTTATAAATCAAAATAAATTTGAATAAACCTAATTAAATTCTTCTTATATATAACCAGATATCATTAGTTTGAAGGAATAAAATTATTTTTATACAGATAGAGGGAGTTTCCTGGGGATAGGTCCTAAAAGAGGTGTGTAGGAGGTTCTAATGGATAAGGGGATCGTTCCCTAGGGATAGTGGAACTGTCTCGATGAAGATAGGGAGAGTCTCAAGGCAATGACATCTAAAGGGTTGGGAAGAGTTTCCCAGGGATAGGGAGTGTTCCAAGGGATAGAGGGAGTTCCAGAGATTTGATAAAAGGTCCCGAGGAATAAGAAGTTTCAAGGAATAAGAAAGAGGGTCTTGGGAAGTAAGGGTATAAATGTTTTTTGCCCGCGGCTACGAAATTCTAAAAATAAAGAAAATTCTATTTTCAAGAAGTAATTTTTGACCTACACAATATAATTACATTGAAATCTTCTTTTTTCAGCCTCAACATGAACCGCACGTGACTGCCTACGGCAAGGACCGCAGACGAGCCTTTGGTAAAAATCAACGAAACGTAAAAGCCTCCAGTACCCCGTCCCTTCTTGACCGAGACGATGACGGGTAAGAGGATTTCATTCATACAATATTTATGACATTGCAGTTTTACTCAATATTGGATTTAGAATTTAGATCTCTTCCCACAAAGAGTTGGTAGCTCTCTGAATTTTAAATCTCATTCAACTTTCAGCAGTTTCAAACTTTTAAACTAAAGGAATGGCATAAATAAAAGAACGAGAACAACACCCCTCTTTGAAATTTTATAAATATTTGTGATGAAGTAAGATTTATTTATAAATCAGTTTCATTTGGAATTTTATTCTAGTTTATAATAATAACTAAGTTAATAACTATTAGCATCAATGTTTAGGGGACAATTTTTCTCAGACTTACCAAAATTAAGATAATTAACGTACATAGATGTCATAAGTTTTTGGCTTTTTATTCATTATTAATACATAAAAGAATAATTCCATTGAATCCCAGCTTTCTTTATATTAGAATTTTGTTGTAAGCCACTCTTGCGTGATGCAGACAAAGCTGAAAATAAAATAAATCATCTCTAGTGATGTTTCAAGGTTGACTCCGAACATTCATCTCTCGAAATATTTTTTTTGGACTGAAGATATTTAGTATCGTAGTCCCATTGAAAGGATTTAGAATTCCAATCTTTCTGTGAAAAAAAAACTTTCCCAGCCTCCTTTCGACAAATTATTTTGTGCACTGATTGCTTTTGAGCACATCACGAGTCGGATGCTCGCTTTTTTTAAATATATTTTCAACGTACATTCCTCTTATTTTTAAAAATATTTCATACTCCTTTTTTATTTTACTTCCTTCGTTCTTCTTTGGTAAGCGTTTATGCAACTTTTTTGTAATACAAAATTGAAGTCAACGTCTGGGGTAAAAGTGATATAGTGAGGCCAGTTTTAAAGTCAGAATTCAGAAGAGAATAAGTCAAGCATGGCTGACCTCCTTCTGCTCTTAAAGCTTCTGTTTACTGACAGAGTTCATGCACCTGTCTTCTTTGAAGGGTGCTTTTTAGACGATGAGCTTGCAAACACATTTTGTACTAATTCATAACTCATATTTAAATAATATATGTCTTAATGTATTTTCACTAATTCTAATTAAATTAAAATATGTATAAGAAAATTATAAATTCAGCCTCTAATTAATACATTTTATACTAAAAATCGATGCAGGATTTTAATTGGATTTCTGATCTGCATAGAAGAAACTCGGTTTCTATCTTTATCCTTGGCATAAAATCGGTTTCTTGTGTGTAGGAAATATTAAGAAAACAAATCAGGCGATCAGTTATTATAAAATTTTATCCTCGGTTTTATGTAACCTGCTTTTTAATATTTAAATTACATTTCCGGAATAATTAATATTCATAAAAGTAAACTTGAATTTGAGAAAACGAAAATTTCTCAGCAATTTGAAAAATGTGATTCGGTTCAGTTTACATGCGACGGCTCAATTGATCTCTGCAGAAACGAAGGTTTTCGCGGAGGGGGGCAACTCACTGGTGGTCAAATTCATCTTTCATGATCTAGGAAAGAATCCAAACAGATTTCATCTTCTTCTCGTTTGAGCTTTGAAGCACCGAACATGCCGTCAAATGGGGTGGTCCCCATTTCCGAGTTTTCCCGGTAAATTTGTTGTCGTACCTGTCCTCTCACTCCCGTTCAAACGAGCCGAAAACATTTATGTATTTACAACTTCGACGAATTTATCACCTGTCGCTACGTCAAACGTTAAGCAACACAATTAACCTGCGTGAAAAAAAATTCTAAAACCGTGAAAAGAATATAAAGTAGTCTTCGGAATTTAGTATATAACTCAATGAGTTCAACGTTCAAATTAAAAAATGTAGATCTCTGGTCCAAAGAATAAAATATTTTAGATTAGGCAAATTATAAAGAAAAAAAATATATTAAATCTCTTTTCGTCTAATCCTCTCACGAACACAAATATTTGTTCCATATCAAGTTCCCATTTGTCCATTGCCCAACCCAAACACAATAAGCGGATTTGACTTAATCTTCAAGACTGCTTCCTAAGTAGCGTGAAGACTCTCTTAATTTTTTGTTTGTTGTGCGTAATTTGCAGACAAAAATCTAGTCTGCAATCTAGAGGACACCTGTTGACATTGAAATTTATACTGAATTGATTATGAATAAAAATGTATCCTTCTATTACAATTTATTATCTTCTAACTTGATAATCTTGCAGGGTATTTTAAAATCTCTGATCGATAAGATCAGATAGCTGTTGAATATTTGATCTGGAGATCTTGATCGATGGTTAGAAAAATGAGATATAGCCTTTCCTAAGACTCATGACACCTAAAAAAGCCGGGTCTATAATTAAATCCAATTTTTCAAAGAGAACCACTTAAAGAAATTATTTATTTTCTAGATATTGCCCTTTTCTGTAAAATCATGCATAGAGCAAAACAGGACTTAATTCCTTCTGACATCATTGATACTACAAACTGCTCTCTGTTTACCTCCTTCAATCACTAGAATGAAAGCCAAAGAGACGAGATTAAAGTTCATATTATAATAGCATAATGTGACTGGAAATGGGGTAGAAAAAAGCGAGGTCTGCCACTATAATAGGGATGAAGGCAGAGGGGAGAACAGGAACACCTTTGAGACAGCCGCCTTCTATTCGTTTCAACGTTTCTTGGCCGGCTGCTTCCTCCCACTACTATAGAATCGTAGAAGGGAACTCGATGAAAGATGAGCGAGCAGGCCCACTCAGGAGCGTACCATTTTTTAAAAATTAATAAAGAGGATTTTTTAAAATTTACATTAGTAATTCTGTATCATAGTAAATTAGTACTCCTATCAGCTATCCTAACATCTAGTACTTCACTTATCTAGAGTATCTAGGACTCTCGATTACTCTAGTATTCTAGCAGCGATCCTAGAGCTCATCTCCTGGTACTTAGTATCTTTATGTACTTGTACTATTTCCCCTATTTTGCTATTTTGGCATATTTTTTTTGAATAGGGACTGTGAAGCCTGTAACTACTAATGTCTTCATTAACACTGATAGGGTACTACTAGAATTTCCATGGATACTATTGACAGCTATTGAGAAGGATTACTAATAGGATCTATAGAACTATTAGAACCACCAGCATAGCAACTAGCAGTATTCTAGTAATCCACAATCACAGGGTCCCATTTTCCCTAATTACAGTCCTGCAGACTGTCCTGGGACCTACAACCCTCGAAGATTTATACCTGAAGCGACCCTTGAAGTTTGAAATCTGTTCTTGGAAGTGCTCTACACACATCCATGGACGTTGTCGTCTTCAACGTCGCTCCAGATTTCATCGAGGGTTTCAGTTCAGTCGCACGCGGTCTACTGCCCAATGCACTTCCGCTTTGTGGTATCTTTAAATTTAAATTTAAAGTTCAAACGAGTCTAGTCTATTTACGAAGACCTAGATGATTGAATTTTTATTTTACCTTCCAATCAATCCTCAATCGTATCAAAAAGTGCTGATGAGAATTTCGCAAAGTTCGAAAGGATTATTGATAATCAGAAACCAGAGATGTCATTAATTGATCAGTGATCAGTGATCAGGATTTTACCTTGAAGGGAGTAGAGTGTCGAGACTACATCATGTGTGTGTGTTCATGTGTCGTGTCGTTTCTTTCTATTTTTTCAACAAGTTTTGGAGACACATATAGAGTTGTCCCTCTTCCCGGCAGATGTTTCAGGAATGTACAAGTTTAGTGTGGAAAGTGAGGGGAAGTTCGAAGGTAGCAGCGAAAATTTTAAGCCTTAGGGTTTAAGAAGTGTCTCGAAAATTTCCGGTCTTATAACCAGAAGTGTATAAAGGGTGTTTTCAAATAAAAAGGGAGCAGGTGCTATTGTTGGAAGAGATTAATTCGTATGATACACTTGGGTCAATTTGTATAAGTACTCTACTGAAGATTTATGGATATCTTCATCACTGGGAAGAGGTGAATATAATCTTCATGTTTCTAATAAGAAATACCTGTTTACAATTTGAGGCTTTAACTAGAAATTTTTCCCCTCTTAAAGTGTCTCCCTTCTTTTAAAGTCGTTTAAATTCTCCTTTAAAGTCAACCAAAAGTTAGCCCTATTGCATCCTAAACCTATACAAGAAAATATATTGCCGAGCTTTAAAACTCATAAATTCTGAACGTAATTTAGAACCTCGAATTTAGATAAAGATTTCCTTTTTAATGTTCGGGGTCTTTTAAACCTCTAGTTTCCTAATCGTTTTACGAAACGAGGATAAAGTGAGGTAATGAGGAAAAGAATGACAGTGATCGCGATCAAATTTCGTTTCTGGAAGCGGTAGATATTTAGACTCGAAAAGCAAAGTCTAACGTGAAATTCATGCTCGAAACCACAATAAAGAATCAAATACATGATGAATCGCGTGACTTTCGTACTTACTTTTGTACAAAGCATGCAACTCGAGTACAATATTTACAATAAGCAAATTCCCGGGTTCTTAAAATACCACTGAATGTATGACCTTCCACAATCAATGTTTTTCTTATGTAGATTTTCGCTTCAATGAATAAAAATTTGAATTTAAATTGACGAATTGTTTATTTTTATTTTTGCAGTCGACGTTGGTCCGGGGAGGATGATGACGAGGATGCTCCTGGAGGTCACGTGACGACAGAGCATCCCCTGGTTGAGGCCTCAATTCCTTTGGTGTCTCACTCTCATCTCCAGGAAACAAACGCGACGCCAGCAGTGGTGATTAATCCCACCGGAAGCCAGTCTCATCGCGTTAGTGTTCCAAATCAGCAGGAAAGTGTCTTGCAAAAGTTCCGAAAAAGCTTCTCGCTGAGATTTCACAAAAAAGGGAGCAAAGAGAGTAACGAGGGTGAATGTCCACCAGATTGCAATGAGGGGTCTGTGAACCTTGACGAGGATGACGACCAAAATTTGGCACCAGCCTCTGATCAGCCATCTCACAAAGAGGAGTCAGGAAATGATCAAAGGTTCAGGTCAGTCACCTTTTCTCTTTAAGACTAAGAAACAAAAATTCGACGAAGAATAAAAAATTGATTTGATAAATTTGAATACATATAATTCAAGATTTAAGAAAGATTTCAGACTAAAAATCCTTTTTTTTTTAGGTTTGGACCCCTCATTTGGAGAAGCAGCAAGGAAAGGAAAAAAGGCAGCAAAGCGGCGAGGAATGCCAAGTGCAATAGCGGCGATAGTGGAATTCAAATAGAGGTAGCGAAATTAGCTTGGCTGCGATTTTAATCTCATTTTGTAGGAAATGCTTTCAATTTTGTTTGCATACTTTTTTCAGCTCGCTTGCTTTACTCGAAAACTATTTGCAATTTCGTAGTCTAGAAACTAGGAAGTAGATCAAGGATAAATTAGATTTCTATTAAAATTGAACTCTATCCTCAAGTTTTTGTCAATGATCGTTAAAATTGAAATTGAAGTTGATTATACATTAAAATTAAAAATTGAAATAAAAATTGAAGCAGTAAAGTATGACCAAAGCTCTGTATCTCATAGATGGTATCTGGTGGTGCGTTGACTGGGGGCAGTGTTGGTGGAATAATGGGAGGCGGTGACAGCTCTGAATCTCATGACACCGATGTCCCTGATGAAACGGACAGCCCTCCAGCCGCACGAAGGCGAGTCGCCGATAAATCACGACCCCAGTCGGAGCTCATTAACCAGATACTAATTGACAAATTTAAGGTAAAAACATCCTAAATATGTCATGTTCAAACACTTTAAAAACAAATGGGAATCTTGCAAATTTTAGATTTCCAAATATGAGGGTTTCCAGGGCAAAATTGACTGTCATTGGTCATTTTTAAATCTAAAAATCAACCAAGAACCCCATTTTGATCTCATTCACATTTTAACATCACTAACTTAAAAAATATTCCTCATCAAAAATGTGGGGAAATTTTTGGAAAAAATGTTTACTTCAATCCAATTTTAGGAAATTAATGTTTTGAATGTTTCTCAATTTTTTTATTTTCGAATACTTCAAAAATATATTGCCTGAAAACCTCCCTTTCTTCATTTTTTTAATTGAACTCTCTCTAATTATCTTGGCTTTCTCTTCAATTACTTGGTAGAGAATTTGAGCTTTGCGTGAATTTTTATTAGATGTAGGTGATATTTGAAGTAAAATGTGGTAATTGATCTTCAAAACAAGCACGTAGGCATAAAATTATTTGAAGGTTTAACTTGAGATGGGTTGCTTCAAACTCAAACATTAAGGTGAGATGACGAGGGTCTTTACAAATTAGTTTACTTTCGAAGGTTCTCAAAAAATGAGTTTGAGCCCTAAAATCGATAAGCATTAGTCTACTCTCTCTAATAGCTCTTCCATTATTCAAGAACACTCATATAAAATGATGTCAGGATGGAATCAAATGAATATAAATTTATAAATTAAAAAATGTGTTCTATCTCTTCTTATGAAAGAGATTTGATGGCTCACTGATCTGATACTCTCGATAAATAATCGCGGTTCTCTCTGATTAAAATGGCTTGCACGTGCATAAGTTGCATTAAATGAAGCAGAAACTCCCTCTACTTTTCATCACAATATAGTCTAGACTAGTATTACTCAAGTCTGTATACAGTTAAACACACGTACGTCCGAGTCAGTATTCAATATGTAAAATATATCTGGATAAGGATACGAAGAGAGGAAGCATGATCCTGCCACAGTTGATATCAAACGTAGAAAGCAACACGAGCTCAATGGGCAATGAACTCATCACGTAAAATAAATTCTGCAGTGTTGACATTATTCAACATTAACTTACAATCTTTTTTTACGATAGGAAAAACCAGTTACGAAATTAAAAATTTTATCTGGGACTTTCTGATATTATTAAGTGATAAAAGCTTCGGCAAATCTTGATAAACTATTCACATTAGAACAAAATTAATGTCCTAACAATCTTCACTCTTTCAAAATTAATTGTTTAACTTTAGAAGTTATAATTTACGATTTTGTATTCATTAATTATTTTTTCTGAGGATCGTTAATATAATTTTTATTTTATTTTTTATTCAGGCGGACCTGCAGAGCAGAACAACGAGGCATCATAATGTGAGAAGGACTAATAGTGATTTAGGAGGACAGAGGCTTCTTCAATGGGACACGAGATCTGGATATAGCCATGTTCACAATTATAGAAGAATGCTCTCAACTCCATCACCGATAAAAACGAGACCTCCGAGGCTGAGCCCAAGACACTCCTCGCATGACATTGTAACCCTGAGAAGGTGAGGTCTTACTATCAATCTTAATCTCGACTTTCGCGTTCGTCATTTGCCTTTCGCATATAAATTATAAACGCAAGTAAATGCATTGTCACTAGAATCGAGGTGTGCAAAAATTCCTTACAGAAGAAGAGAATTTTCTTCAAATGTCTCTAAAATCTTTTTAAAGACTAGATTTTTCTGATAATTCGAGACCATGAGAATTTCTTTTCTTCCTGTAAGGGAGTCTAAATAGATTTTCACCTGGATCCACTGTAAAATCCAAAATTAATTAATACAAAACTAAGGGAGCGACTCTAAAGATTTTTTGAAGTTTATTACTAATTTTCGAAAAAAAATCTCTAGATCGATCCAAAGAAAAGTGCTGAAAGATTAAAAGAAATAAAGTGCATGCCAATTAAAAATGTCGATAGATTAAAAAATGGGTCTTCGAGGAAGTTTTGATTTTAAAATCAGATTTTTCTCTTGATCCGATTTTTCTAATTAAAAAAATCTTTAAAGAACTAAAATAAAAGCATTGATAGTCTCTTGTTGAATTTTTCTGCACACTCGCCTCGATTCTGTCTTGCACAAAGCTGAAAAAAGCAAACATCACTTTGAACAATTGCAGCGCTGCTAATTGCCAAAACGCTTTGATGCTACTTTAGTGCACATACTTAAAAGAAAAAACGTCTTCTTTTAAAACTTTGTTTTTTTCTTCAAAGTGTCATGATACGCTGCTTAATTAAATGAACATTATTATCATCATATCAGTATTTGATTTGGTCAAAATTTAAATTCTTTTATTCGAACCTTTCCAGTAAATCAAGGGAGAATAGTGGTAGGTAGACGGGTATAATAAAACTCTTTTTATTTCCTCGTAAAGTTTGATTGTCACACGTAATTTTTGTCGTGTATACCTTGTAACACGTTGCTGAATGTTAAACTAGAGCTTCTGTACACGCTTGTGAATCCCTTCTAAAAACAGGTAAAATAGTGTCCCTTAACTAATTTTTTCTTTTGGTCTCAGTAACGCGAAAGGGAGGTGTTCTCGGACAAATTTGAGACGATCTCTCAGCCAACCATTGGGTATCAATCAACTTTCTCCGTTGATGCGCACCAAAACTGCAGGTAATGAAAACTTGAGTTCACTCGAAAACAAAATTAAAGAGTTCTTAATATTTATTCGTAGACTTCAGAATTTCTGGCTTCCTCTATAAATATTCAACCCTCTCTTATCGAAAGTTGATCTCTTATAATAGTTATAATTATTGTACAACTCTTGTAGACAATTGAAGTTGATCATTTAAGTGCATGTTTAGACAAACTTTCTTTAATGCACAATTTCTCAAAAGTTCTGAGACAGTATTTCCAAAGCCCCCAAACTTCTCTCTCAAAAAAAAACCTTGTAAAAAAACCTTGTAAAAAACCTTCCAAGTAATTTTGTTTAGGTCATTATTCTAACGTAAATAATCAGAAACACAATTATTTATAAATTAGGATATTAATATTAATCTCTTGACTTTTTTCTCTTTCTGAACAGGCAGCAATAAATTTATTGAGGAAGCACTTTTTAATTTTATGTAATGCCACTTCTCAACAATTCACCTTTGGTGGATTTTGTTACTTATTCTTTTATGAAATGCTTTGTTGCTAATTGAAGATTGTGTGACAATTAGGTGCGAGATTACCCGGTGGTAACGTCTTGTCTGAGGACGAGCAGGATGGAAGAGGGGGTACTTCTGACGACGAGATGATGTCCGATTCGGAGTCGTCCATTGCCTCTTTGACGGATAGAAAAAAGTCCTTTGAGCAGACAATGGACGAGGAGTTGGTTATCCTGGCTGAGGCAGTTTGGGACCACATAGCAATCGAACCCGAGGAACTTGCTTTCCGAGCTGGTGATGTGATAGATGTCCTTGATACAATGGACAAGGACTGGTGGTGGGGAAGTTCTAAAGGAAAACATGGATGGTTTCCAGCAGCTTTTGTTCGGGTATGTCTGCTAATTCATTTCCCAAAAATTCTTCTTCTTTACTACTCATATACTATCAAAAGTAAAACATATTTGTTGTTTAGTTTGGTATAATCCTAGAAAAGACATTGAAGAATGATCACTTTTTTCAGTTGCGAGTTAGTCAAGAAGACACGGTGGAAGATTGCCTGGCTGCGATGGCTTCTGGGGCGACTTCTAACTCTCAGTTAAGAAGGCGCACAAGTATTTCTCTGCTCTCCAATGAGCAAGTGAGAACCAGTGTTGTTCGAGAACTTGTTCAAACTGAACGAGATTTCGTCAAAGTTCTGAAAGATGTTGCAGAAGGCTACATTGCCGAGTGTCGAAGACGGGTTGACATGTTCACTGAAGATCAGATTGAAACAATTTTTATCAATTTAGAGGAATTACTTGACTTCCAGTCGGAATTTTTGAAGGATCTCGAAGCTTGCATCGATTGGAATTCTCCACACAAAAGCTGTGTTGGAGAATGTTTTATTAATCACGTGAGTTGAAACCCGAAAGCTGAAGCACAATTCAATAACGTTTGGAATAGTCGCTTTATAAATGTCTCAATTTCAGAGAGCCGGTTTTCGAATGTATTCCGAGTACTGCAACAGTCATCCGATGGCGACAGCGACTTTACAAGAACTTTATCAGCACGATCAGTATGGTAAATTTTTCGAGGCTTGCCGCCTGATGCGAGGTCTGATAGAAATACCGTTGGATGGCTATTTGCTCACTCCGGTTCAAAGGATATGCAAATACCCTTTGCAACTAGCGGAGTTGCTGAAGTATACAAAAGCCGACCACCCTGATTATCAGAAAATCCAAGAAGCATTGGAAGCCATGCGAGGTGTTGCTGTTCTCATCAACGAGAGGAAAAGGCGAATGGAGAGTCTCGAGAAACTTGCAGCCTGGCAGCTCAGAGTTGAAGGATGGGAGGTAGGACTTGAAAACGTAGATACAGTCTTTCAAGATATAATCTTTTGTTCGGATTTCTGTTTGATTTATATCTCGAAGCTCGTAAAATGATTCAAGTTTCAGCTTTAATGGCAGTTCTAAACTAAGTTACTACAGATTTACAACTCTGATATGGATTACTGTGGATTGGTTCTAGAATTTCTTAACGCAAACGAGGCTTTAAAGATGGTTTTATCATATTTCAGGGTGAAGATCTCATAGAGGTGTCATCGCAACTAATTTACCAGGGTGAAGCGATGAGAGTGACGACAGGAATGTGGACCAGTAATATAATCCTCTTCTTGTTTGACCACCAACTTGTCTATTGCAAAAAGGATATTCTCAAACGGAACACGTACGTCTACAAAGGTCGAATTTACCTTGACACTAGCGATGTCATCGATGTACCTGATGGAAAAGGTATTAGTGATATTTTAATTAATTTCGGTTTATGTATCAATTAAATCAATGATAAGGGACTGACTTCATATTTAAATCTTGCAGATCACCAACTGGGAGTCACAGTGCGTCATTGTCTGAAGATTTATAGTTGCGTAAGAGATAAATGGCTTCTCTTTTGTTGTCGAACTGCAGATGAGAAGCGTCGTTGGTTGGGAGCAATGGCGGAAGAGAGAAGACTTGTAGCACAGGATAGAAATGATGGATTGGAATTTCCATCTGCAGCCAGACAACTAGCTAAACTTGCTGCTAGCAGACAACGCTGTAGACCTCCAACGAAGCCTCGAAGTAATTATTTTTAAATTCAGCAAATGTAATTCATTTAAAATGAATAATAGACTTATATTTTACGGTAAACAATTTTTTTTAGGTAAATCCTACAAACGAGAATCTTCTTACGATATGCCGATGCTACAAGCAGGCACAACAAATTCCTTGGGTCGAAAAGTTGGAACGTGGTTCACTTTCGGTAGCAGTAAGAAAAGTGCTCGGCCCCAGACATCCTGAGCCAGGCCTACCTTCGTCCCGTACATTGACCTTTAAAGTGTCGCATTTTCAGTTGCAATCGTAACTTCAATCTGAAGTCCAGACTTGTCGTTACAATTTCCAAGAAATGCGTCTTCAGCAAAATTAGGTATGGCACGAAGGTAATTCCTTTACCAAAGCAAAGTCGATTTGCATCTGTACATAATCGCACTTAAATTATTAGCTCGCACGTCGGCGAAAGCAACACACTTTCAGAAGCATAAGTAGTACTAAAAATGCTCGATAAAAAGAGGAAAATTGGGTAAACAAAAACTTGGAATATTTTTTGAACTGATGTTGTTATTTCATACTGTTGTTACACTTTTCGTTTGAAAATTTTTAAATAAACTTTCATCTCTTCGTCATAAATTTCATATCACGCACAAGTCTCTATTTTCATAAGATGTAAGTGTTACATTACTCCGAATTTCGAAAGAATCAGGAGCTGTTATTACTCTCGTAAAATCGAAGCTGTTGTCATATCAAGTAAAGGATTAAAAAAGAATCTTTATGGGAAAGGTTGAAAATACCCAATTTTCCTGAAACTAAGCTCTCTTGTAAATCTCGAACATTTTTTTCGAGAACTCTTTTACAAATGAGGGAACATAACAAAGAGAAAAGTAATCTTAGGACGCAAACTTCAACGAATTGTGTCTCACTGCCTCTTCCAAAAACGTTGCATCGATCCTCAGAATTGACATCGAAGCTCCACTTTGTCGATGACGTTGCTACGATCAAGAAATTGCCACGTTTATCTTGGAATGGTTCTTGTACTTAAAGAGAGCTTCTTACGTGAATAATATATTTAGGGAATAGGAAGTGAACGTTTTTGTAGTTTTAACATAGACAAATTTCCTCAGAAGGAAACAGTGATTCAAGAAACTTAGGAAATCTGTATCGTTTCTCGGTTCTCCTACTTCAGAGATCCATTCACGACATTTAGCAACTATTAATCTTTTACCCCTCACAGAACATCGTGTGAGAGAAAGAGTAGAAAGAGAAGAAGAAGAACCTCACGAAATGAATTAAAATCATTCGTGTTTATCTTCCATCTAAAGAAAAGATTTGGAAGTTATTTTAGAGAAATTTCTTTTAGCAAACAAAGTCTAAAATTCTGTCGATTTCGATCACTGAAACAGAATTAGAAAATTCAATTCCGATGAACGATTACGTACTTAGTTTCCTGTGGTACCAAGTGCCATTGGTTAGGGTCTAAAAAAAGACTGAAGGCAAAATATTTGCTTCGTGATTCGCGAAAATTGTAAGAATAGTGTGCAACGTAATCTCTTGGACTGTATTATAATTAGTACACTTTTGTTTAAAGAAATGGAAGTCCATCCTAATTCTTACTGTCTATCTTAAGCACCTTTCTCGGAATGTAACATAATTTTTGGGCGGTTTTTTTCTCGGAACAAATACCTATATAAACCAAGATTGTTGACTAGAAGCCAAATTGTTCATTCCATACTATATATTCATTGATTCGAAAGGTAAAATATTTAGAGAAAAGAAACGAAATGTTGATGTATGTAATTTAAAGACAATTTTTAATCCCTTCTTTTCTTGGTAATTTCTATTCATAATTGAGAAAAAATTCAACAGTATTATATTTCTATGAATGGAGATGTAAAATTAGTCATATCAAGTCTCCTTTCGAAATTGACTCCTTCGATTTTTTACTAGTGTACAGAAATAAGATATCGTGTGTGATAAATGTTAGCCATTGAAAAAGCGAAATTTTTGTTTACAGAAAAATAAATAGGTACTAAATTTCTTGAAGATTTCAAGTTTCTTTAAATGAAAATCCTACAAATTTTAAAATATGAGTTTTTCTAATAACTTTTTCATTATTTTGTACCCATTTTCTGTAACAAGTAAATGACAAGGACAATATAACAAGAAGGGAAAGATTTCTAAACATAATGTACAGAGACTGTAACCCGTTGATGGATTAGGCTAAGGAATACAAAAAAAAAAACCTTGGCTCAGAGTTATTTTTATAAAATTTCATTGATTCAAGGGTGAAGTTTTCAATTTTTTCAATAATATTGTAAATTCGTTTAGGGGACTTTAAAATATTAGGTAGATTCAAAATTTTTAATTAATAAAACAATAAAATTTAATACCTAATATTGGAATGTTCCATTAAAAAAGAATTTACATAAATATATTGACTAAAAATTTCATTTGAGTCTTAAATTTGTTATTAAAAAATGCTATTGCAACGAAGACTTGATGCCAATGTAAAATATGTGGTAAAATGGACCTACCCATATTTGTTACACGAAAAAGAGCAAAACATATACTGCACAATTTCATACTTTTAAAAATGTTGTAACTTAACTTTGCCTAGGTAGCCAATAAAAATTGCAATATCACAGAAACAATGCTGTTATCTGACTCAAGGTTGTATTGAAGTTGAAGATGAAATTCCATATGAAATGTGCGATTTCGACGATCATCCTTTAGAAGCTTAACTATTCACCGACATACTGTTTTTCTACATCGTATCATCTGCACTCTGTAAATTATAACTAGAAAGAAGTCACTAGAAATTACATAAAATTTGTGCTTCAAAGCAATAATATTCCTAGCGATTAATATGTAACAGTAATTTAGATCGTTGTGAATCTGTTTTCAAGTTCTTGACAGATTCAAGACAAAGATGATAAAAACTATTATGAATTGAAATACTTGGTTACGAGTCTTTAATAGATTGTCCTAGACATTCTAAGTTTATTAGCATTGTAAATATACTTGTACTTTACAGTTGTAAATAACGGAAAGCGAATTATGCATTCTAAGAACCTCTATGATTTTTATTGTGTTATGTACTATATTTGTATATTTATAATTGAAATTAATTTGAAGGTCTCGTAGAAATCTCACGAATTATTTGTTCAAGTTATAGACAAATATTATGTTTACACTATGTATGTACAGTTCGAGTTATAGGATTATTGAAATTAAAAGATTGTTTCCAATATACAGAAATATATATTAAGTTAAATCTGTGTAAATAAACATTTTATAAGTATCAGTCCTATCATTTCATTGCAATTTGTTTCCTCTAACATTTTTCTTGATGCTATAATTTTTTTAAAGTATTTAATTAAAGCAATAGTCATATATCATAAAATACATTTATTTCTTTTAACACGGTAAAGTATTTGTCATATAAACAAAGAGACGTTATGCAGATGTGGAGTTCAAATTTAATACTCGAAGGTAGTCATTAAATTGAAAATATTAACCCAGATTCCCATTTGCCGCTGTGATTTTTTCTTTGAAGAAGGAATTCTCCTTTTTTAATTGACTAACGAGTTGCCTCAGATTTTTCAATTCTTGTTTTAATTCCTTATTTTCCTCCGCGAACCGATCGAGAGTCTGATTTGTTTCTTTCAACTCTTGAATATAGTCACAAGCACGAGACAAAATTCCTCCTTTGCTCTGAAAACATTTAAACAAGGAATTAGAAAATGAAAATCAATATTATTATTCTTTCCTAACTCTTTTTCATTTTTTATCTTACCTGGGATTCAAAAGTCTGTTTACTATCCCTTACGTCACTCGCACTAACTTTACATTCCGGTAAGAGTTTCTCTAATGCCCTAATCCACGTGTTAATTTTGCCCCGTCGTCGTCGCTCCACTTCATTATGCGTTTCTCTTCTTTTGGCGTCCCTCTAAAAGAATGAGTAATTAATTGAAAAATATTACCTGCCCCTGAGTTAATTTTCTTCTTTCAATAATTAATAGGATCAAATACCTTTTTAGGGACAACAGGTTCAACCGACGAATTTTGGGACTTTACTTGGAGTTGAGAAGCACGAGGAGTAAAAGGTTTAAGTGTTTGGGTTGTGAAAGGTTCACTGTCGTTGCTTATTACATAAAATTGTCCATTGACTGGAGAAGCTAGAAGCTGCATAGGTTCATGCTTTACAGAATTCGGAATCGCTACTTGAATTTCTCTGGAATCGTTTTCGTCAATGTGAAGTAGTTGGTAAGCTACAGTTTCACCATTTCCATCACTACTGTAGAGTTTTGGTGCATATTGATAATGCAAACCTTCAGTCGTTGTCTCATCATCTGCATCACAGCTAATGAACTCCGAATCCTCCAAAACCAAACTCACATTTTCTACTACATTCTCCTCCGAACTGAAAATTAAATTTGATGACATGCTTTTATTCTAGAATTGAGCTCTAAAATTTAAATTAAATAATATATTCCACATCCTTATCAATAAGGAAAACAACATTTTAACGGAATGGAGCACAAAATTGGGTGCGGAAAATATGAATTTTAAAATGAGTTACCTTTCATCTACGGGTTCAAACTTGTGTTCGATTATATCCATTTTATGTAAATATTCTACACATTTCTTGCAAAAATGGAATAATATTTAGTATACAATATTTAATTAAAAATATTTCGTTTTGTTTTCACTCCGTTTGACAGCTGACTGCACATTCTTGGCCCTCTGGTGGAGACTGGAGTAATTTAAGATTTCGAGCTAATGCGCATGCGTCACTCCATTGGCAGTTTGGCAGACAGCTGTCAAATAACCTAAAAAGTTAAGAAAAGCATCTTTTCTGCATTTTTAAGAGTTTGTCTTGTTGTATTGAAACTTTGAAGGTTTAAATAATTGAAACAATGGCAGAAGCGATGAGACAAACAGTAGCTGATATGTTGAAGGGAATAGAAAGGTAAATTTAGATCTTTTATATATTCAACACGTTTTTTTAACTTTATAACCTCACTTTCTTAATTTTCTATAGTTGCTCCAGCTTGATTAAAGAAGCTATAAATTTATTAATTGCAGAAATATTAATAGAATTAAAAAATATGTATTACTTTCAACTGAATGAAAATTCGGATTCTTATGCGTAGAGCAGATACACAATTTGTAAATATGTATATAATCTAAATAATGAATTAATTTTTTAGGTACAATCCCGACAATTTGATAACTTTAGAAAAGTACGTAGAAATTCAGGCTAGGGAAAATGCCTATGACCTCGAAGCAAATCTTGCAGTTTTGAAACTTTATCAACTCAATCCTCTGCGATATAATGTTGATATCACGATTCAAATTCTTCTGAAGGCTTTGACCAACTTGCCACACACAGACTTTGTTCTCTGCAAATGCCTCTTGACCGAAAAAATTGTAAGTATCTTTATGAAAAAGAATGATTGTAAAATACGTTGCTAATATTTTCTGCATTTACTGCACAAGAAAAGAGCTAATTTATTCCATTTTCAGATGCAAGAAGAACCCGTGAACCACATCATGTATCTGGCAGATATCTTGGAACAATGTGACTTCCAACACGCTTGGGAACGAGTTCGTTCTATGTCTAACTTGTACGACAACATCGTCGGTTTCCAAGACTCGATTCGAAAATTTGTATGCCACGTTGTGGGAATCACATTCCAGACTATAGACAAGCCACTTTTGTCACAACTTCTGGGTGACATTGACGGTGCGAATCTTAGATTTTTAAACATTTCATATCACTTGTTTAGTAATTTTTACAATATGATGCTTATTTCATTATTTCAGATAATATGCTCGGCAACTGGATAAACAAATACGGTTGGCAGGAAACCAACAAAGGAGGGAAGAAAATCATTTTCATTTCCAATCAAGATGAAAATATAAAAACTAAAAATATCACTGAGAAGATCGATTTCGACAATATTGCAGGACTCATGGCTGCTTGTTTATAAATTTCCAATTAGACTTCAAGATCGAAGACTTATGTCGGTATTTTTTTTTTTTTTTTTTCAAAATCCGAAAAATTTTGCACAAACTTCAGTGTACAACTTGTGGTTTTCGATTTACAATCAGCTAAGGTTAAAATAAAAAATACTGATTATTTCTTCCATTTATATTTCGATATTCTCCAAAGTAAATAAATAAGATTTTCTAAGGAATCACAGAGTACTTTATATTATCTGTACGAAAACGTTTACAGTAATACGATATGATCATTGGCTTAAGTCATGAGTAGGAATAAATATGATAAATATTTATACGTAAAAATCTTAATTTAAGTATACCAAATACCAAACATATTGGAATTTATCTAAAGGTACTTAAAAAGTTCAACAAATTTCGGGCATTCTTATTAATCTCATTATTTATTCAAGACAGTACCTTTAAAAACAAAAAGAACTGATTGTACAAAAATAATTTGTACAAAACGTTACAATTATCAAATTTGTTTAATGTCTACTAACAAAATAAATACACCGTTTAAAAAAAATAACTGAATATAAAAATTTGTACTTAAAAATATCTAAATGGTAAATAAAAATACTATAATAGTAACAGAAAGTAGGAAAATTCGTTTGAAACAATTAACAATACAATTTTTTTCAGAAAAGAATGTAGAGAATTATTGATAAAGTAGCTCTGCCTTCAATTTCTCAAACCATCATGAATGCGTATTTTCTTTCCATAATTTCCGGAACCTCTTTATTGCAATTAGAAGCTAATTACGAAAAATAAAGACGTGAAAAATACTGATCTCATCATAAAAATCACTCAACTCAACCATTCGAAAATGCATAATAATTCTACACTTAGGTTTCACACATTGTGCCAACTTTTTAAAGTAAAAAAATCTTATCTAAAGAGCGAAACATCGATGGTAGCAAAGTTTTGATTAATCTGAACTACTATTTTATATGTTACAAGAGGAGATTTTGGGCAATAATATTTACAATCTTACACCACATTCTTCGCAATATACGTTATTATAATGTACAGGAAGAATCGTGAAATGAAGTTGAATGTAAAAATCACATTTAAAATAAAGATCAAAGACAAAAGCACACAAGTTTGCAGTCTGACATTCGTATCATCGTCGATGTACATAAGTTTCCTAAAGTTAGCAATACTTACACTCAAATACATTCTTTATGATTTAATAAAAGAGCTAACGACTTGGAATCATGAAAAAAATCTGAAGAATCGTGACCTAAGGATTACTAAGTGCGCATAATTTAAAGTTTGTAGGAAGGTGCAAACCTGCACCAATTGCACCAAGTCCATGAATAACTACACGTTAAAAAAACAAATTTTAAGTATTGCCACAATTCAAACGTTATGGTTTATCAAAGTTTCTCGTCGGTAAGAATACCGTGGAGGATTGTGACAAGGCAAGAGCCATAAAGCTGGATGACTTTTACCACAAACTTGCGACAGTAGAGTGAATGTTCGAGGTGACGTTTTGTGATGATGATGGTGACCACCTTGAATTCTTTCTATTGCAGTTTCGTCGCCCAGAATCGCTTGGAACTGATCAATCAAAATTGCTACCACGAACATACCAAATAATGCTGCTTCCAGCACCAATATTACACAATGCAATCTGAAAATTAAACAGTTTAGAATTAAATCTAATGATGTTTCTTCTTTTCGAAATTTAAAAATTGTACACGTACATTCGACTTTGTTTCACAGCTACGTCATTACTGCAGAGTGGACACTCGTTTACCCACGATATAATCACAAGAGTGATTGCGTAAACAGCCAACATGCCGACGTATACCAAAAATTGAATGAAGTACTTTTGATTTCTTTCTCCAACGCAGTTGTTTATCCTTTAATTAAGAAAATGAAATTACTCTTTCAATAATTATTATGGAAGAGGTAAATTATTGAGTATGAATATTTTACCATGGACAGTGATGGTCCATTCTCCTAATACATCTTTTACAAATTCTACAGTGATGAGCACGTGGAGGCCTGTAAGTTTCACATCTTGTACAGACAGTCCAATCATCTCTCTCATCACCTTCTTCTAGGCCAGATCCTGCACTATGAATATCGGAAAAATCCATTCTAGTTTGAGGCAAAGGAACTACACCCGGATCGCTGCAAACTGCCTTCAGATGCGCCATCATCAGCAGTAATACAACCGTGTTGAATATTACTACGTGGAATGGACCCCATAGGCTGAAACATTAGAATTAGATAATAAAACATTATGATTACTTCCAATAACAGACAAAATGTCTATAAAAATAAAAAATAAATGTAAACAATAACAAAATTAAAAGTAATAATTATGGAAAAATAACCATGTGAGAAAACTTATAATTGTTGTAAAAAAAGTGAAACAAAACTGACACGTAAGACACCTGTCAAAACATCCAAAATGACAAGTTCTCTAGATGCCTAGATAACAGTTTATTGACATGAATTGTACCTGTCTTGCATTGTGTGCAAAATTATCCATCGTACTACGACGTAATCTGCGTAAAATACAGCAATATACGTCACGATGATACAAATAATACCACAGGGATCCCTTACAAACATTGTTCATTTTTTTGAAGTCACATCGTCAAAACTCGACTGCAATCACAATCATCTCCACTGTACACGATTGTCATGATTGACTGTCTGTTCATTATCGCGTAAAACTTCATATCTTCGAGTACTTTGTTTAGAAAATCGAGTTTAACTTGCACAATCATTTGCTAAAATGACTAAAATTAATTTAAATTTTATCAATAGTGATAAACGGAGGAAGAAATCAAATAACTTTGTGAATAAATAACACATTCGCTTCTCAATATTAAGTGGATGCAATGGTTTTTTTTCAGAAGTTCAGAATTTAGCCGTTGAGGTCGCTGAGATCTCATAAATCCCTTTCACCGCGAATTTTGAAATGATAAATTGCTAAAGTGGGAAATATTGCCTTTGGGAAGTATTTCCTTGGGGAAAGAGTCGTAAAATTAATTTTAATTATATATTGAAACAATTAGTTAATTTAATTCGAACATTGGCTATTTCAACTTAGGAAAAACGGTTAAAATCTCGAGAAATTCTCAAGTGATATTCGCACAACCGTAGTTCGCAAATAGTACAGGGTTGCCAACCAATAATTTTTGTTCAACGTTTTAGAAATCTGCATAATTTCTTAAATCGGTAAAAATCTGTAGCATATGAACATTTTTTTATAGCTATATTCTTATTAGTTAAAATCTCTTTAAAATTATGTGGGGAATTTATTATGGTGTCATGAATATTTTGCGTTTTTCCTGACTTTTATTTTTGAAGGTTGGCTGCACTGATTATTATTGTCGCTTCCTCAAATTCGCAAAATTTCATATTTTGAAATTGAAACATTGATAATTGAAGAGTTCTAATTCCAAACAATTTATAATTTACAATTTATAGAATTTAGTTCTTGAATCAAAAGGACTTATACAATTATAAATGTTACGTTAGGAAAGGCAACTTAAGAATCATTTAATCCTCGTCTTTTTATGTATCTACTATCTTATCATAAAGTCAATACCCTGAATGGAAAATATTTTCTACATCCCTATAATTAAAGTAGATTTTTCAATTTAAGCATGATAGAGTGGGGGCCGAAAAATCCCACGATCTGGAGACACTGCCGCGTTGGCAATTTCTGAAGTAAATTTTTCGAAACATTTGTAAAGAACTGAAAGAAAATTAAATTTTCTCTTGTGTTAAGTGCATTTTGTAGTCGAAACGTTTAAACAAAATAACAATGTCCAGACTCGGGATGGAAAACAACATTCTAAAAGGTCCGGAAGTGTCGATTCCTTTAGGAGATTCAAACATAGGGAGAATAGTATTGGAAATTTTGAGAAAGAACTCGGATTTTGTTGGACAGGTATACAAATGTTTGTAAAATTTTTAATAGAAGTAATTTTTGTTCAATTTGTTTAATTTTAAATTGTAGATAGACGCCAAAAGTGGCGAATCTTCAACATATGGAAAATTAGCTGATGAAAGTGTGAGATGTGCTTTATGGCTCAAAAAAGCGCAAATAACACATGGAGATGTTATTTCAATTTACGGTGCGAGTAGCACTTTATTATTGGCTCCTTATTTAGCTGCTTTATATGTTGGATTACCTGTAATTGCACGGCCACCAAATTTACCCACTGGTTAGTACTTTTTAATACAGTTAATATCAATCTAAAGCTATAAATACAACAATTCTGTATAAATTCAAATACTATTTTTAGATATCACCAGATATTACACGAATATCGTAAAACCAAAAGTTGTATTTGTGAGTGTGGAAGCAGTTGAAGAAATAAGTGATATATTGAAAGAAGAAGAAATTGATGCAAGAATTATTGTATTGGGATATTTTCCTGGATTTGAGTCTTTTTACGAAATCATTAAACAACAAAGCTTGGAAGAAGTTGTAAAATTTAATTGCAGCAATGTGAATCCCAATGATCTTGCTGTTATTCTGATGTCTTCTGGAAGCACTGGTGTTCCTAAGTTGGTGTCACATTCTTATGCAGGATTATTACACAGAGTTCTTTCTTTTTTGAATGATTTCTGGCCTGAAAAAAATAGTTTAGTAACAACCTGGATTACAGCAATAGCTGGCATTGTGTCCTCACTTTTCGTTTTTTCTTCTTTTCTCACCAAGTCTCCCATGATAATCGTTTATCAACCGACTGTGGAGGAACTCTGCAGAACAATCGAAAAATACAAGGTGTGCGAAAAATCAGGGTCTATTTATAGTTTGTTCAATTTCTGGATATATAAAGTCCTCATTTTTTTCAGATACAGAACATAGATCTACCAACCGATTTGTGTTACAAAGTAGCTACCTCAGAGATAACAAATCAGTATAATTTGTCTTCGTTGCGTCATGTTATGATTGGAGGCTCGAAATTAAGATCAGGAGTTGTGGATAATCTCAGACGTATAGCTCCCAATTGTCAACTTACAAATATTTATGGTAAACTACTAAAAAGAAGAAAAATTATTATAAACTATTAAACTATTATATTATTATAGGCTTAACTGAAATGGGTGGAAACGATACTATAAATCTTGATACTGAACACAATGAATCTTGCGGAAAATTGTGCTGCAATGTGCAGATGAAAGTTATCGACTTAACAAATGGAAATACTTTGGGACCTAACGAAAGAGGAGTGATTTGCATGAAAAGACCATTTATGATGAAAGAATATTACAAAGATCCGGAAGCTACTAAAAAAACACTTGATTCAGAAGGTGAGGGTAAAAAGCATCATTAAAATTATTGCAAAATATTTAAGTTATGGTTTCGCTTTAATCAAAAGAAATCCTAATGCAGGATGGCTTCACACGAATGATGTTGGATATTTTGACGAAGAGGGAAATGTTTATATACTTGATAGAAAGGGGAGAATGATAAAATATAAAAATCGTCTTGTCTCTCCTTTGGAAATTGAAGATATTCTCCTCAAACATTCTGAAGTATCAGATGCTGCTGTAATAGGTGTACCTCACAATATTGATGGAGAGCACGCTCTTGCAGTTGTAATTAAAAGAAAGAATTCAAAGGTAGATTAAGAAACTAAGTTCAGCTAATTAATTTAATAATTAATCATTACTTGCTTGATTTATTTATACTTTTCATTTACAGCTTTCTGAGAAAGATCTTGTGCAATACTTAATGAGTTTAGGCGAGGAGAAAATTCCTGTAGATGGGATAATATTTGTAGACGAGTTACCATTTGATGGGGCAACAGGGAAACTGGAAAGGAAGAACTTATTAAAAATGGTTAAAGATTATTAAATAAAAATATAAATATCACTTAGATTTTAGATGAATTATAAGGATCAGTAGATGAGATATATATCTAATAGAAAAAAATAATAAGAAGTGTGTAAGATTCGATAAAAATACTTGCTTTTATTACATCGACAAAATAATTCGTTACTAAATGTAATAAGTAATAAGTCGTCATTACGAGATTATTGACAGTTTATTCTTATTCGTTTCAAGTATGACAGTAACAATAGTAATGTCCTTTTGTCGCTGTTTTCTGCCTCCCACTTTTAATTCCTTATGAATCACAGAGATAATTTCTGATTTGTAAAATCTCGCTTCGAACTAAACATCGAAAATAAAATATATGCATTTGTTCCTTGCTTCGTATCGTATAATAATAATCATGATAATAATAACTTTTCTTTCTTTACCTTCTTAAAGCATTATTGTTAACACATTTAGAAGTTTCGTGAAATATATGTTATGTATAAATACAAGGGGGAACGTAACAACTAAGAAAATGTACATTGACAATTATTATTTCTATTAATTATTTATACGTACATATACTATGGTACAATAAAAAAGCAAATAGTCGTAATGTAATCGTAGTAATATTAATTAATTTGAAAGTATTTACATGTGCAGGTCTCGAACCTGTGCAATTTATTCGCTCGAGTTATAGTTAACTATATAACACCAGTATGCTTTACATACACGAGAGATACACTAATATAAACAAATATCAAGATCGGTTATATTATTCTCTACTTATTCTACGTACAGTACATACAATACGTACATCGTAATTTCACAAAATTATTGCGAATCATTAAAGTAACGAGCTTAGACTCATTAGATGTTACGTCCCGTCACTGCCTTTACTGGAAAATAGTCAGTATGTACATAGAACTGCACGTTTTCACTGTTAAAAAAGAAAATAATCGTGCATACAGACATTTACTTCAGCAATCCTTATCCATTTACACTCCTGTACAATATGGATACGTATTAAATACATGCTCGCCTTTTGAAGCCTTCGAAAATGTCTGTACGCCTCTATGATATCAAATACGGATATCGAGAATACACATAGATTTCCCTGAGACTGATTATAACGATTGAAACTACTGTAAAGCGTTTAAATAAAATAAAAAAAAACTAGATATTGTAAAACAATAAATATTAAAAATGATAATATAATAACTTATAACAGTATATAAATAATAATATTGTTAATAATATTATTATTAATATTATTTAATTTATGATATTAAAACATTTAATATTTATTTCTAAATTGGCAGGTGAATAAAGCAAAGGTTCGAAAATATTGCCGATTCTATTAGTCATACTTAATATACAAAAAGGAAAATTGACTATGTCACAGTTTTGCAAAGTTTCTTAGATAAATGTTTTTAATTGAAAAATTCAATTGAATATTTAAGAACTCAAGAAAAAAGATTATAATTTAGACATGAAGCAAGCAGATATAAAATGATTTAATTAATTACTTAATTTGTTAATTAATATTTGAAAAAAGAGCTTCTCAGTGTACGTCAAACATTTGCGAAGGAATAAGTACGTAGATCGGCTTCACAGAAAAATTTGTAAATCGCATTTATATTATAATATTTGTATATTCGGTATGCTAAATTACTTCAATTAAAATATTTCCCCCTTTTTGTCTATTTAGTTTCGCTGCTAGATTCTCACTGCTTTTCATCACCATTCTGCCTTTGTACAAAGAGCAACATCACTTCGACCTACAAACGTCGTCGAGATGAGAGCGTCGCTTTAGAACTAAAAAACGAATAAGATAATCTATAAAATTCGAATACGCGTATTGCACAGAGAACGCCAAAAATATTTCCATGAAAAAAGTGGTGCCTAGTATTTTTTTCTATTTATATTTGTAAATCTCAGTCCACCAAAGAGTATTTTCAATAAAAGAAATCGCGTATTCTTTCGAATTGCACTTCCCAACATATAAATGCTTTTTCAACGTGTATGAAAGACTATTCTTATACAAAGGTAGACCAACAGAATCGAATCTAACGTATACCTCTATTGACAATGGAAGAAAAAAAGCCATAATTAGACTAATATGTGGTAACGTCATAGTGTTAAGAAAAAAATTAATATTCATCTTTAGTAACTCGTTTATCTTTAGTAATTCATTAAATTAATTAAAAAGATAAATGACTCGTACGGAGCGTCTTCGAAGCTTAAAATTCTAAAATGAAATCCTTTCATCCGATTTCGTAAAATTATTTCCAAGACACTCTGCACATTCTATTGTCGTAACGGCAGTTTTCTCTCTAAAAGCATTAGTTTAAGATCCGCGATTAACCAGCCATCAGGCGCGTTAATAAAATATCATCCTACGGATATATTCCATATATTTATATTTATATATGCATATCTCCAATAAATACTCTAATATAATGTCACAGATCGCTGCTTTGTTTTATCTTCGCTCTTACTCTCTATTAACAGTTGCTATTTACTCCTGTATTCCGAATTGCACCGTCTTTATAATATTGCCAGACACGATACGACGCATTATTCGAACAAAAATCAAACTAGAAATAAATTTTTCCTATACCACATCTTTAAAAAAAATTTTTAATATATAGATACTAAAAGAGGATAACTTCAAAAACGCTCTTTTCACATTCATTTAAAATAAATTTAGCAATAACAAACGCCTAAAACGTTTCATTTTCTATCAACAAATCTGAAAAAAATGCATGAGTTGTTTACAAATTTCATTAATCTATTCAATAGCATTTTTGACCTGCCGCAATTTCGTTTTCCTTTCTCGTTTCGAAGGACTAATGGTTGAAATTCTGTTTTCTAGTTTAACAACAATTTGCTTAGGACGCTTTTCGCTTGTAGAATTTGATGTCGAGGGCTTGTCTTTGGAAAAAGACTCTTCCTCTATTGCCTTTTGTCACCTCATGTTAATTAGAACCTGTTCCACATTCAGCAATGACTTGACCTTCTCATTGTATTTAATCAATGATACTTTCGACCCACGAACGTTGATTTTCTCGCCAGCACTCAAGAGGTGACAACACCTTGATTGATCCAAAAAATCCGCGAGTTTGAGTTCCTTCATGACGTCTCGATGCGCTATTGCAGGTGGACCAGTCGGCGCTTTTGGATTCACATGTCTGAGAAGGGCATCTCTACTCTTCATTTTTAAAGCAGTCATCAAATCTTGCATGAGAATCCACTTGTCAGGGTCGTTATTCAAGGTGAAGAGGACGGGAAGATTAACGTCACTCACTTCCATTTCTATCTCTTCCATCTCCGCCTTCGGAGATTCAGTGGGTGCATCTTCTAGAGGATTATAGCCAGTTTCTTCTGGATCTGAAAGATAGAAATTAATTATTAATTAAAATAAGATATTTCAAGAAATTACTCCAGAGGATTTACAAGTTATCAAGAATCAACGTATAATACTGACCGAAAACTGATGATGGTCCTCCAAAAGACCAGGGCTCGCATGCACGTCCTTGGATGTCGGCTAAATGCTGTTCGAGAATCGTGTAAGCTTCGGTTTCTACAGCCAACATAAGAGGAGTTTGTCCGGCATAAGTGGCCAATAAGGGATCAGCTCCGTATGACAGTAGTAATCGCACCAGTTCTGCAGCTCCGTTTTCCGCAGCTTCATGAAGAGGCCTGCAAAAATGAATTTAGTCTTATTATAATAAGAAAAAAAACTTTACTGTGCAGCTATAATCACTCAGAAAGCTACTGCACAATTGTAATTTTCATATATGATGCTTTTACGTAGGTACAGAAGACCTACCGCGTCGTTTGAAAAGCTAGCTTACCTTATTCCACCGTTAGCACTTTCGCTGACATTTGCTCCATATGCGAGAAGAAGCTTAGCTATTTCGAGGTGACCTTTCGCACACGCTTCGTGAAGTGGAGTGTACCCTGCATTGTCTTTCGGGCTCGGATTGTTGTTGAGCTTTTCTAAACAGTAGGCAGCTACATCCTGTAAGAGAATATCAAATCATTAAATTAATCTCCCTTGAAAACTGTTTAAACTGATTTAAATTACTAAAAGATAAGATATCATACCGTGTAACCCAGCCTGGCTGCCCTATGTAAAATCGTTTCCCCTACTCCCTTCTTGATAACCCAAGTTCTAATCTCCGTTTGAATATCAGCCTCGCACTCCGGATTTGGCTTTGGCACCGCTTGCTGTAATTAATTAAATTGACGTTATTCAAGATCCGAACGACTTAGAAACTCGCATCCAAAATTGAAAATTGTAAATAATATTTTTGCTTACCCTCTTTCTTTCCTTCGGCAGAGTCTCATCTTTCTTCAAAGACTTTTTCTTCTTCCTTATGTAATCAAAACCAGAACGGAATTTCCGCCGACCAGTTCTGAACTTCTTTTTACTAGGTAGCTCTGCGTCGTCATTGTTATCTGCTTCCGGTTCATTCACCTCAGTTTCTTGAGCTTCGTCACGAATCTGCTCTTCCTCATCCTCGTCATCATCTTCCTCATCATCATCAACTTCAATTTCTTTCTTTACGTTCTTGGAACGTTTCAATTTTTCGTCAACTATTGATTTCATCATATCTTTTCGTTTTTTTGCTATGAGTAGATGCCTTTTGGAGTTGATTATCGCCTTGTTGCTTCGAAGGAGCCCAGCGTTTCTCCACCTAGATACTACTTTCCGCTTCAAACTCACCGATCTCTCGACTAAACCACTTTGCGATTCATTTTGAGAATCGTCGTCTTGGGAAGTGTCTCCATGATTTCTCATTGGAGGAGCAGAAGCTGGTCTATCTTCCCCAAAAACTTCTCGAATGGTCGCCTGTTTCTTCAATACTCTCGTCTCAGTTCTCGTCCTACTCTTCAATATTACAGTCGAAAATTCATTAGGCAGTGCGTGATTATTTTTGAAAGTGTCTCGGAAGTTGTTTATAGTCTCTTTTCGGAAATATCCAAGAATACTCATATCTGAGACCTTGACAGGTTTCGGAGATTTGTTGTTCTTAACGGGTGTTTTTCCCTTAACCTTTGGTGGCTCCTCCGTCACGAGAGGCGTGAAACTAGGGGTCGGAAGTAACTCGGGTTCATTGTTACTTCTTCGAAGAATCTTAGCCGGAGTTTTCTCTACCTTTTCTTTAGTTTTTCTTGTATCCTTTTTACTGGTCCCAACCTTCTGTGCTAGAACGTCAACTATAGAGTTATTATCACCCCTCGAGAACTTCGTGGGCTTCGGTGGACATGATATTGTTGTAGATGAGGTAGCCTCTTCATCCTCAATTTTAATTCCCAATCCCGCTATGCTGAAACTATAGTTCGACTCCACATCACTGTCGTTTACTCTCTTTCTGTTTAGACATACATCAACACTGTCCATAGAAACAGAAAGTGCGGGTGAGCCGGGATCCAAGTCAGGAAGAGATGTCGATAACCTGTGAAATCTCGCTGGTTTAGAAACTGTTATTAATCTCGAGGGCATTCTCAATGACTTTTTATAAACATAAACCTCTTCCTCCCACCCTGGTCTGAAGTCACTTCCATCTCCGAAAAGTGGTTTAGGTTTCGACTTATTAGGTGTTCCTTTTGGAGATTTAGTCTCCTTCTCCTGTGGCTTTCCTTTGTAAGGCGTATTACCTCTAGATCTCAGTTTCATTCCCTCACTATCTACCTTTTCTTTCTCAGTTCGTTTTCTAGCGCGTAATCTATCAGCAACAGATGAACCTTGTCCAAATTCTGTACTAGCATCACTCTCCTCACTCGAAGATTCGCTACCGCTCGAAGACTCTAACTTGATTCTACTTCCTCTACGGACTCTATTCTTACGACAGACTATTTCGTCATCACCATCACTATCATCCTTTTTCACTTTCTTCTTCTTTGCCCTTTTTATTAGAGGCAACTCATCTGCATCATCACCCGATTTCTTTCTCTTCGGATTCTCTTTACTTTTGACATTATCCTTCTCATCTTCGGTCTCCTTTCCTTCTTCTTCTTTCCCTAGAATCTCACCTTTTATCTCAGTCTTGACTTCAGGGGGAGTAACTTCTTTGCTGATCTCTTGCGGGATTTCTTTAATGGCAGGGTCTACATCTTGAATCTCTTTTTTTATATCTTCAGGCCTTATTGCAAGTCGTAGAGCCTCAGACTCGCTTTCTCCGGCGCTACGTTCGACAGTCACTTCGATCTTTATTGCGGCAGTAGTTTCAGTCTTCTTCTTCCGACCTCGTTTCTTCACCGAGTCGCCATTGCGCAATTGTTCCATAAACTTATCACAGGTCGCTGCCCAAAATGGATCCATTTCGGTTATTTTGTCATTTTCCTGTAAAAGAAGTAATATTTTAATTAAAAGTTTTTAATTTCGTATACCTATACTATCAATGCCAATATTCAGTTTAAACATCTTCTGAGACTTTAAAAGGCTTACCTTCAATTCGATCTTGACGAGATCTGTTGAAGATGTCATCCCCATGCACATGGCATCATTCAGTGGTACAGGGGGCTGTACTTTCGAGAGTTGTTTTCGATCTCTCCTCATCTCCTCCAGGGTTTGTCTCTCCAAAACAGGCATTTCGCCTTCGGAATCGCTCTCCCTAAAGTCAAATACCGAAGTCTCTGAAGAGCTTCTGAATCCACTTGCCCTTGGAGATACAGTAGAAGCTACGGCAGGAGCAGGTACAGTAGCAGATACAGGCATATTGTCCTCATCCGTTCGGGAAAAGAGTCTTCTTCTAGGAGGTAAGCAGGCTAGTTTCTCACGGGTCAGTTTTGGTGGACTGCCTACGGATGAACCTGAGGTTTGAGGTGTTGACGTTGACGCTGCACTTTCCAGATCTAAAAAAGGAGAATCATGAGTAATATGTTGTTGAAGATTATGAGTTAATCAAAAGATACTATGAATAAGAGTAGTTTACCTTTAGGAGTAGCTGGATTTTCTGCGGCCAGCAATGATGGTGGTTTCGAGCCAAGTTGTCCCGTTCCCACCTGCTTTAATTCACCCTTGGTCCTAAACTTAGCAGCCAAGCCATCATCCTTCTCCCGAAGCATCTGACTATCAATTCCACGCGAGTTCAACAAAGACTCTTTTCCAGGTAGCGTGGCTGACAAGTTTATCCTCGATCCGTACATCCCACGATGACCGTCCTGAGTTATCGAATCGACGGCTTTTGGCACGTGGAACTTGTAATGGGGCGGAGTATTGCTATTGCGTTCCAACAGGCTAGCTGCAGTAAAGGGCGAGAGATTATGCCTTCCAATGTTCGTTTTTGGCTCAACTGGTGTAACAACCTTATTCTGGAAGCTCTGCTGCCTGTGATTGACAAGAATGGGTTGCTGACTGTTCAGCTGCTCCTCTCGCTGTTGCTTGTTCTCAAGACTGTTCCTGAGGAGACTCAGTACTCTTTTATCAGCACCAGTATTGCTCGGCTGGCCTCCAGGTTGTCCGGCACCACTGCCGTAAGGCATCCTTTGTCCAGGTCGATAACCGCCGAGGTAGCTCACTTGGCTTCCGGAGGGTTGAGGCATGGAGTGAACATTTGATGGTTTGGAGACAGGTTGCAGGTAGGAGGGCGAACTACGAGGGACCTTTGGGTCCTGGTAGTTCCTTTTATCACAGTATGCTTGATATCTCGCCGACTCTGACGAGTAAGGTATATCAGACCTCTGGTCGTATGCACCGGGCGCAACCGTAGAGCCGTTGGGCAAAGGATTTGGTTGACTCATTTCCTGTCTCTTTTGCTGTTCATGGAGTGCGCGGGCAGAAGAAAGCTTCTGCTGAATCTGCTCATCTATTAACGCCATCATGCGCCAATTATCTACTCTAGGCTGTTTGCTAGGAGTTCCACCACTGAAAGTTGGTTCTGCCGGTCTCTTGGTGGGTAATTTCTCCATTGACTGACTTGCGGGCGGAGTAAATCTACTTCTGCTTTCCAGGTAATACTTGCTAGGGTCGGACGAAGTCTCTTGATGAGGCAGTACATGTGCAGGTTTCGCTGGGTCCAGTACCGAGGGATACCTCGAAGTTCTCGCCAGGGCTGGATCATTTGGATGATAAGGAGACGGAGGTATGGACTTTCTATCGTAATGTGGCGTTGGAGGCAACGAGCTCTTCTTAAAGCTAGACATATGTGGCAGAGGTACTGCACTTTGTTGAGGTGGCGCATAGAGCTGCTGAGCAGAACTTCTCCTCAGAGAGTTCTCGCGACTCGGCTGAGTGTGATGTCGCAAAGGTGTTGAGTTGAAATCTGGATAGAATTCCACCTTTGGCGCACAGACAGTGTGAGGAGTTGAGGCCCTAACGCTGCTCACAGTGGAGCCTCTTGTTCCGTTCGTGCTTCTCGCATCGAATGTGAACAAACTAGCCGGTGGCGGTTGCGTAGGAGGAAGCATGTTCCTGCTTCCACTACTACTCCTGGAAGAGACCACATTGCTACTACTGACGTGTTTATCCATGCTGCCAGCTTCATCGTCTTGAGCCGTGGAATCTGCAGATGTTTTAACAGTCTTAACAGATAAATCGAGAGGGGATTCTCTTTTTCTGACAGGCAGACCATTGCTCTGTGGCGGAGGTGGTGCTGCTGGAGCAGCAGAGTGACTCGAGGAGTAGGTCGACGAATTTGGATAGTAGTCCTTGAAACCATAGTTCTCTGGAGCGCGAGCCACACTCGGGTAAGGCGCTGGGGGTCGACTGAGATCAGATGACGCATACTGATGATTAGTTGACTGAGTTGGAGCCGTGGGGCGAGTTGAAGAGAGACCGACAGATGTAACAGTGGTGCTACTGGAAGAGTTGCTGCCATAGTGGCTTGGTGCGACAGTCGTTGCATAAGGTGGATATCCTCCTTGCTGATTGTACCTGCTGTAAGAGGAACTCGGTACACTCGTTGTCTTTCCGTTAATCGGTAGGGCATGATTTATTGGCGCAGGGCCAGGAGGGTAGTCTGGAACTCTGCGAGGAGCTGCCATCGATGGTGCTGGTGGTGGTGGTGGTGCCAAGGGAGCCTTGGAAACGGCGCTCATGGAATGCGTTCGTTGTCGCTGAACCGCTTGAGATTTCCCCATTGATTCCCTGGAGTGTCTGTTGTTCTGAAACGTGAGAGTCCCAATAGGCGGAAGGTTGTGCGTACTTCCAGTCCGAATAGGAGCTGGAGACGGGCGGTAAGACCCGTAGGTTGTAACATCAGCTGGATTTTTCTTGAGATCTGCTCCATTGTAAGTGATGGTTTTATTTTGCGAACTCTGGTAGGCTGCTCCATTGCTTCCTGGTGTCGAACAGGCGAGTGAGGTTTGGGCAGGTACTCCCATGTGTTGAGGGTAGGCGTGAGGTCTTCCAGGTTGCGGATAATAACTCGAATGCGGCGGTTGGGGACTCTTCTGAAAGGAATGGTACGAAGACTGAGGCGTTGAGTGGTAAGGGTTGGAGAAACTGGGTGCGACTTGATACTGTTGCGAGGTAGGAGGAACACCACTGTAGGACTGAGGTGTCGATCTTGAAGGAGGTGGGGGATAGGGCGGCGAATGGGGTTGATGGTAGTTGTGTGGCGAGGGAGTGTGATGAGGAGAAGCGTGAGGATTATGGAGAGCTGAAACGTGTGGTGACTGTCTCTGAGGCGAGGGTGAGGTATGTTGACCGAGTTCGTGGGGTGAGGGGATTGGATGATATCCCGTCGAACTTTGCGGATGGCCCATCTGCTGATTTCCCGGTGTGGTGAGAACCGGTCGGCTAGGGTACGTATTATGAATAAGTGTGTGCGAACTGGGCACATTGCGACTAGGATGTTGATGAAGAAGGGGCGTCGACGAAGCTGATGATGATCCTGATGGTAGATGCGGTGACGGAATGTGCGCCGGCATATTGTGTGGCGAAGGAATGTGACTTGAACTACCAGCAGCGGTACTACTAGCGCCAAGTCGCGGACTGCATGGATTTACCGAAGAGCTGGACGAAGAGGAGGAATGTCCGTCGGAATGCTGCACCCCTAAACCAGTAAGATTGGACGATCCGATTCGACGCTGAGCGCCGAGGTAGTTGGAGGGATGATGATTCTGTGGTGACGTTCCGTAGACGGATGACCCTCCTACAAGGCTCTGCGCTTGCGAATAGGCCGTAGGAACTCGTTGCTGATCTTGTTGAGAGTGACTCGAGGGCGGAATCGAGGCAGAGTTAGCCTGTTCAGTGGAGCTAGTTCTTATCGGTAGACATTGAACAGTGCCGGAGGGCGAGGCCGATGGCGGGACGTTGCTGGGCTGGTACATTGAGCTCTGAGAAAAAGGTACTGGTGCGCTTTTCCTGATGTCTGGGTGATGGTACCGCGGATAGTATTGAACTCTTTGAGTCACGAGAGACGAACTTGGCGATGACCTCTCTCCCTGGTATGTTGTATGCGATGCAAGGGACTCTGTAGAAGAATATGAAGCCCTGGAGACGCTATTCAACTGTTGATAGACGGGCGCTGGAGAATGTGACTTTGGCGGCTGCATTTGGTGCAACTGTGGTGAGTGCGTAGGTTGTTCGCTAGCTGAGACCGTAGACGATGGTTCTTGCTTTTGCTCCGTCGTTCGTTGTGACGGTTGCATTTCGGTTAAAGTAGACGAACCGTGTCCTGGTTCCAGGGCGGAATCTTCAGGCCTGGTATCTGGTACCTCGACTCTGGTAAGTTGAGGCGGATAAGGTTCGACTGGTCGTAGCTCATTCGGCCCAGGTGGATTCCAATAGGAACTTGACGACCCTGTCTCTTCAGGTTGAGTTTCCGAGTATCTCTGATGTTCATTACTATTGCTAATCGAGGCCACCGGTGCCACGGTAGGCGCCGTGGCGGAGGAGTATGTTGTTGATGTTCCATGATCGGAGGACGTTGACGTCGAGATCGTCACGTTCTCCGTCAAGGTGGTAGTAGAAGAACCTGCCGTGCTTGGCACGGGCAGTCCCTGGAAGTACTGGCGAGACACCTCCAACACGTTCGTGTAGCTCACATCCATGTCACGCTGACTACCCATCTGAAATCATAAAATAAATACTTTAGAGACTTCTGTTTTTTCAATTTTTAATACTGAACTTCGATATTTGTCATATATAATCTACAAAGCATTACAAACTAGATCCCAACATCTCAAGTACTACACTAATCTCTTCAAACGTTGCATTTAATTAGAACAAGCTTTCAATGTCTCCGTTAATCTATCTCTAATTGCTCTAATGAGAATTCTCTTGAAAGGGATGTCGATCTTCTTGTAGTCGAAGCCTTCGCAACTAAATCTCGCTACAACTCGACTACACGAACGTGTCTTTAGGGAAAAATTAATTAGTATCTTTTGAATATTAACTGGATCTTCTATAATAGATTAAAGAGTTCTAGGTATAAAATGTGTCAAACTGGAGACACTTCATCAGCAATTCGAAAAAGGAAAAGTATTGGTATGTTCGACTCGGTGCGACACAACCTTTTACAATTTCCGTTCGGAAGCGATGGTAGTGCCATTGGAAAGCGAAACGCGTCATCGACTGCGAAGCGGTAACTCCACCCAATGTTATCCATCGTGACGCGAGACACGTTCTATTACCGTTGGATGACGATATAGTAGCAATCGCCTCATTGAGACGTCCCGGTCGAAGGCGATGGGACCGAGACGGCTGAAGAAGACTCAGCAGATATATCTGAAAGCTGTAAGCGTATATAACATGAGAAGCCATAGTATGGTTTGTAAGAGAAGACTGTGTGTTGGAAAGAGGTGGGAATCGATATGGCGCACCCCCACAGACCGGGCAACTTGTCGGAGTTGCCTCGCTGCTCTACCCCTCCTGCAAACCCCCAGCTCCCTCACCCTAACCGGTTAAACATCCCATCCTTCTCTTTCATTCAGCAAAATAGTTGCGAGCTACAAAAGCTGCAAAGCTTAATAAAGTCTAAGATTCGGTTTTTCCAGAACTTGATAAAACAATTTTCCAGTGTCTAAATTGGAATCAGGAAAGAGGAAAGTTTTTTAGAGGTCACTTGAGACAAAAATTCTCATCTTGGACTTTGAATTGATTTCAGAAAACTCGGTTAATCCCAGAAGTTAGGGACGTTAAAGGGACCATTGAATCTTAATCTCGATTTGGGTTACAAAGATAAGTCGTATTCTAGTTCTTAAAATGAACTTCTTTTTATACTCTGACATTTTTCTTCCAGAAAGTTAAAGTTTTTGAGACGAAATGCAAATTCTGAATGCGATTTATTCACTTCGCGTGGTGTCCCATCGCCAGCGGAACTTGAAAATAGTAAACGAAGAGTGAACCTTTCCGTGAAACTTGTCCAAAGAAAGTTTCCGCGCATTTCTCAAGCTTTGCACTTTAAGTTCAGGCTCCATACGCCACTGTGAGTTTCTCGTCCTATTATTATATCGTCCATTTCTTCACCTTCAGTTAAGTCCTTACCAAATAACTTTTGAGCTCGTTAATCACTTCGCGCAATCTTGGAAGCCGTCGTTAACAGGGCCAGGTAAAGGGAGTAGTAATAATCACCAAGTTATAATCATTACCAAGCAGTGATTGTAATTATCGAGAAGATACAATAATCACCAGCTCTAAGTTTTTACAATTCCTGTGAAACTCTTTTGATGAATAGTTTGACTCATTAGGGGGATAAAAAAAAGAATAATGAGGTAACAAGTCAGTCTAAATTAGACCTTTTATGACGTCGATCTTGTTGATGGGAAGGTTCTCTAACCGCTATGCTGGCTCAGCAAAGGTTGATCCGCGTCCCCTTACAATCTCTACTACTCTAACGTAGCTCGCAATCTTTCAACCCTCCAAGATAGAGATTTAGCAGGGAATTAAATACTTCAAGCAAACACGACCTTTCTTTTCTTTCGATCGTCTTCCTTGTTCGGAAATTCAGACCTTTTTCTATTCATGGATTCAGTGAACAATCCTATCAACAGAGATCAACAAATTGTAAGAAGAACATTATTAATAATAATCTGTAGCATCCAGACCAAGGAAGTTATTTTTTGACCCAAAATCGTTTTTTACAGTTTCAGGCTTGAGACATAACGAGGTCAGAGAAGCCAAACTTAAGAAGGTAAACGAGAAGGTTGGTGAGTCGATGGCGACTTGATGAGAATCAGAGATGGAGGTGGACGAGGAAGTAAAAAATAAAAAAAGGTACTCTCTCAAAGTGGATCGTTCTCTAATTTCTTCCTAGGAAACTGCGATTAAAAGACGCCTTTTTATTTCTACTTTATTTACCTTCCGCTTTTCACGTTATTTTAATTGGTTTGAGAAAATTAGATGACTTAAGTATATTTTTCTTTGAAGAATCAAGTGCTTTATCAGTTTTTGGAAAGAATATATTTATATCAAGTTATCAGTCGACTTGGAAAAATTGTGCGATTATACAGTTCGCATAAAGTTCGTGTCCCTAGGAATGTAAGATAAATACGTGGGCATAGACAAGTCCTTGAGGCATGATTCATTCGAGCATGAATTTACAGGTGACACATGAACAAGTGAATGTGGAAGGACACAAGTGTGCTTGTTCAACAGAGCGAAAAGATTTTTTTGGTTCTTAGAACTAACAACAGTTAAAGAAGTCTAAATTGTTGTCAAGAGGTAAATAATGAATTAGGAAATTACTACAATCGATAGATTCTTCGGAATAGACTCTTTTGACCAGATGTTCAAGTTCTCAAGTTTTTGTGAATAAACAAATGACTATATTGCAGTTTAAAGGCATTAAAGTGGTAAAAATGGGAAGCTCTGCATGGGAAGATCTGCGTTCTGGTTTTTGCTCGTCGACTGCAGCTGACAGACCGTGCAGAATCTCAATTTCGTGGCTACAAACGAGAGAGAGAAAGAGAGAGAGGGTGAGGAAGGTGGAATGAGAGGAGCAGAAAATAGCAAGCAGTCTGTCGGCTTGTTTCAGCCATAACGGTTCGTTATTTCTTACATAAGCATCCAGTAATCTTACAGCTCTAGCTGTTTCATCCAATGCTTTTGACAGTAAATTTTGCTTTGTGTGTATTATTACACAAAAAGCGAAAAGTTCATTTACTCCAAGTTCGAACCTTTGTCTTAATTATTAGAATACAGTGAGTATTTTAGTATTCCTACATTGTAGCGAATCTAAAAACCGATCCTCAAGTCTAATAAATTTGGGATTAAAGTTGAAGGCTAAATTGAAAGCCAGGACTCTTGTCTCGCATTCTCAAAGAGGGATTTTATTCATCCGTTTGCACAGGTCGCCCTTTATGGCTGAAGTGTGCAACATTTCGTAATTCTCTTTTATTGCGGCCATCCTTATATACGATCTCAACTGCTCTGTTGTAACTTTCCGAATAATATTGCTGCGATTTAGTCGTTTTCATGTGCGACACTTGCAGTTATTATTACACCTTGTGGTTTCTCCTCCCTGCGAGAAAAGGGGTTGAGAATGTTTTCCACTGGGATCATTTAATCCTTTTAACAGTCACTGGACTTGGCAAATTCAGGTCAACTGGTGAGATTAGCAACCGTGAGAAATCCGCTGACGAGTATAAAGTTTTTCCTATCAAAACACTGGAAATTTTACATATTCCTTCTACAAATCGTATATTGCGGTGGGGAAATATTTTTATAAGCATTAAAATTAGAAGCTAGTGAAATCAGAAAAATGTCCAAGTTTTTGATAATTCCGAGAGAAAGTTTGCAAGCCGCGAGGGAAACTGAGGCGAGAATAACGAGCAGGATAGCGACGCCAGGATATATAAAATTAAATAAAAGGGGCCAAAGCGGTAAAAGGCGACAGCAACTTGGAAAAAGAGGACTCGAGCTCTTAACCTCGACTGATGTTCACAAACAGAGGTAGCTGGTCCTGGTTTTCCTTGCCTTTTCTCCAACGATTTCGTAAAGTTTCAACTCAGTTAACTTGCATATCATTGGTTTCCTTTTTTTCCTTTCAGCTTAAATTCTGTCTCTATGCTTCGATAATTAAAGAACATCAAAATTCCTTTGATCATATTCACCGTTAGTTTTCCTTTTCGCCGTGTTTAAGTTCGGCTTCTTAGGAAATGAATTTGTGAATGGCTGTAAAAAGTGAGCTCTTAAAACTTGGAAAAATGTTTTCAACTATTCAAAATAAATCATCGCCAGCTATATATAGCTGGCGATGATAACTATAATTTTTTAAATGTTAAGTTCCAGGACCTAAGTAATAAGTTTCGCGAGATATAAAATTAATCTTGTCATCTCCATAAGTAATATTAATTCAGGAACGCGGAAGATCCTGGAATCGCGTTAAGAATTCAGCAGGTCGCATGAACTTCGAAGTGGAAGGTTGAAGATGGTGGTTGACTTTCATGAATTCCTAGATCTGCTTAGACGTGCGCGTGGCGGAAACCACGGAAGGAGAAATTCCGCTAGACTAGATCATCTGACAAGATTTGCTAAGTTTCAGGAAGACCCAGACACGACCTCGTACAGAGACTGTTTAGTGTTCAAGCAAAGTTAGCCCAACAAGAATTTTCATTATTCTTGCTATCGTCATAAATATTACGAACCTTCACCAAACAAATGATTACATATATATGTATACAGAGAACATGTTTTCCAAAACTTTTCAATGTTGATTTCAATGTTGATTTGTTGATGCTTTACAGGTTTACTGGCTCAATGCTGATTCAATGGAAAATGAATCGTGAAAGAAATCGATTTTCAAGTTATTACAAAATCGTGGGTTGAATTTGTGAATGCGAAATGCAATATGAAGTGATTACAAATAAAGAATAGTTGCAAAATCGATGCCACAAGCGCATTCTTCGCAAAATTAGAAGTGCAATGAATTTACAATCCCGCTGTTCAGGAATGTGCAATATTGTCGTTATTTTCGAGTTTACGACGGTGCTTGATGCTTTTTCCCATACGAGTCCTGTGGTGGATTATAAACGTCATTTCGGACGTTGCGCCGTCACTTTTGACGGCAAGTTGCATGTCGATCGATGTATGTACATATTTACTCACATATGTATGTATTCCTTCATTTAATTTCCTGTCGCTACATTTTGAATTCACAATACCTATGTATATTTGCCATTCAATATCGACTACACATTTTCTTACTTTTATGATATTGATTTATGAAAATGAGACGTAAACATTCGATACTGAAATCATCATAAACAATTATCAAGTTGTTTATATGAAATCGATAATATCTGTTATTAGTTGATTAATATTTCACGTTATTATACCAATTATCAAAGCAGTTCACGCAGTTTTATCGATGAAATATTGTATAAACCAGGATTATAATATTTTGGAAGTGAAGGCCAATTTTACAATTTCTCTGACATTTATATTCCCTGACTTCTCTGACCCTGATGAGATAATTAATCGTTTAAAACATGGAAAAAATTGCTCAAAGAAATTTATTTCTGACGACCCGAGTCGAAATATAGGCTCTACTTTGACGCTTCAAGTGGAAGTATTGCCTCTACTTTGCGACTGCTTATTCTACTAGCTCCTACTTTGCATCTCCAAAAGATGTTTTCATTCTATTTTGCTTCTAAATAATCTTTAGCCCCTACTTTGAGGATCTTGCCTCTATGTTCTTTAATTTTAGTAACGTCTCTTTTAAACCTCTATTGTCTTCGTAGAATTTTTAAGTTCTCTTTTAAAGCTCTTATAACTTTTTGTATATTTTTAACTCCTCTTTTGACACTCTTTAATC